>VMDR010005422.1:0-51825 GCA_007922815.1 Macrotus californicus
CTCTGTAAATGCAGTCACACGGCACTCTGCTGGGTACTTAGCTCTGTAAATTGCAGTCACACAGCATGCTGAGTATCACTGACCTTATTTTGCAAATACCTAAAGCAGGTTTCAGAGAGAATAATTGGTTTGCCCAAGTAATTCAGACCAAGGTGTTATGCTTTTGAAATCTGTGTTCTTTTCATTATTTCCCTGAGACCCAAGAAGACAACCAATATCCATGGTCCATTTCACATGGAAACACACAACTACAATGTTATAATGTCCCAGCTAGTCTTGAATGTGCTCATCCAATGAATTCTAAACTTATAAACAAGCTGGTTATAGAAAATACTTAACATGGGCTGAAATGCTCACTAAAAGGGGTTCCTTGGAAAACTGTGCCATGAATACTGACTTTTTTCATACAGCTTTAAAAGTTTTTCCCCATTTAACCTCCCCGCCACCTTCACCCACACGCACTGACACACTGTAATTAAGAAAAACTATATCAAAACTAAATTTATAACTTCTTTAGGAAATTTATCAGGCTGTGCCCACTGATGGAGATGTTAAAGAACAGGTAAATGGCCCAAGGGTGATGAGCAAGAGGAAATGGAATGCTGGGTAGTCTACAGATAGGGAATCACTGAATGACAGGTACAGCGCACACAACCTACAAAATTTGTCACTTTATCTCCCCGGTAGACAAATCCTGAAATAGAGAGAGAGTAAATATGTACAGTCTTGACCAAGGTATCAGCTCCATCATGCTCCCAGATAATCAGATGCTTCCCCTGCCACTGCAGGAGCAGGAAGACTGCCTGCCCACAGGACCTGACAGAGCAAAGGGTTGGGAGGGACTCTGGTGACCACTCATCCACACCCTCAATCTACGATTAAGGAACCTCTGGCCCAATCAACCAACCTGCTCCACGTCATCAACGGATGTCAGTGTCAGCACAAAAGCCAAGGCCTGGCGCATCCTTTCCCCAGCACCACGCCACTGCTACCGAGCTGCACCGTCCCAGCTAATACCCACTCGTCGCTCAGATATGTGCTCAGGTATGTGGCCAACTTCTACATGGCCATCCAAGAAATGACAACAAACAGAGTGACCCCAGCTTGCCAACGTGGCGAACCACTGAAGTGTACCCAGCCTGCCTCTAAAACCCACATTGTGTTTTACTCACATCATTCACATATATCCACGGAGACTGGGCAAATGCTTTCCAAATGTATTCCACACTCAGATTTCCCAAAGAGAAAACGCTACAAAACCCACCAGCACAAAATTAATGAGAACAGGACTAGTACCTTCCCCAGAAGGCAATCTCCGGGACGCCTTTCGCGTAGCTGGAGTCCCCAGCGTCACTGAGCCCGTTGGTGACCCCACCAGAGTAGCCCATCACTATTCCGCCATCTGCTGAGACGCTCAGGAGGTCCTGCTGTCCCCCCACGGATGTCCTCTCCAGGAACTGACCACCTTCTTTAATGCGCTGCTGTATCATTGGAGTGAGGGGCATCTCAAAGCTAAAATAGCTATCAGGCTCTGAGTATAACGTCTCCAAGGATTCAGCACTGTAGTAGAGAGAAGTGTTGTCCAAAATGGTCTCAAACTGGGAGCTGTACACATCCGTGGAGTCCTCTGTACACCCGGGCCCAAGGATATCATCCTCTCCTCCCGTAAGGTGCTCCTCTTGTTCAAGGATCCTGGAAAGGAAATAAAAGTGAAGAATTTCAATAGTAGGTCAATTTTTTTATGGTTTTCCTCTTCAACCACATAAAAAAATAATATTCTGTAGAGCTAACACTTGTATTCACTGGGCTTATGTCTTAATATATTGGGGGAGGAAGATAACACAGACACATACTCAGGCTGAAAAAAAACCTCTTAGCATACATGCTCTATGCTACCCTCAGAATAATTTAACATTGTTTCAAACTGGTTTCCTTGTATGTGAATACATCTGGTCCAATGAATATTTGAATAAAATATTCTCATTTTAGCCAACTAAACTCCAAATTCAAATTATTAACAGCTACCGTCATGCTTAATTTTAACCGAAGGAGATAAATATATTGTGTAAACTTAATGGAGTAAAAATACACTAAGCTTTCATCATTCTATTAATACTTTCTGATTTAAACAAGACCAAACACCTTCCTGCAGATGACTCAATTAGAATCCAAGGGCTGCCCCCTGCTGACAATAAGGCAGCATTGCAGGGAGATTTCAAGTCCAAAATCAGACAGTAAAGGACTTAAAAATAATAAAAAATAAAAGCCGACAGATATGTTTACTGCAAGGCTAAGGAAAACAGTGAAAACATAGAAACAATTTATAATTGAATATACAGGGGCAGGAATTCATTAATATGTAGCATGTTCTTCAAATATTAAACACGAACAGCAGGGTAACTACGTAAAGTTTTAAACACTCGGTTAAGCGCGGGAAGTCGAGAGTTACAAAACCCTGGAGCTGAACTCTGGACGTGCTCATTACCAGCTATGTCACTCTGACAACTTTACTTAACCTCTCTGAGCCTCAGATTCCTAAAAATAAAAAGAAAATAGAAATAGGAATACAAATACCTCGTAAGTAACCTACATTCCTCTTAGGTATTGCCAGAATGCACCTTCAACAAGACAGCTGTCTTGCTTGTTTTTAAATTACTGAAGGCCTACCACGTGCCAAACTCGATTCTAAATTTATACCTCTTAATGGCTTCTCACTGGACTTGGAATAAAATGAAAAGTTCCCGAAATAAAGCTCCTCCCTGCACGCTGACGTCCCACCACTGTCCCCAGCTCCTTATGCTTCAGTCACACTGCTGGAGGGTCAAATCTTCAAACTTGTCAAACTTCACACAACTCCAGGCAACCCAGCAGCCCTCCTTAGTACATGCCGTTCCCTCTGCCTGGAACAGTCTTCCTGCCCGTTCTCAGCCTGGCTAACCCACAGTCACTCCTCAAGTCTCAACCTAACAATCATTTCCAAAGAAAGGCCCTGCCCAAGTCATCAAATGAATTAGCCTCTCCTGCATTCCAATGATTATTTCTAGTATGTCTCTCCTTTTCCTTCACGGAACCTAGCACAATTTATGATCTTACAATTATTAATGTGTTTCTGTGGTCAGTGTTTATCTGCAGCAGTAAACTGCATGAAGGCAGTGGCCGCGCGCCACGTCTATTTTAAACACCCCTTTACACCCAGCATCTAGCAGCGTCAAGGACACAGAAGACAATTAAGGAATACTGGTGGAAGAAAAAGGAGAGAAGGAGGGAGGGAGGAAAGGAGAAGTGAATTAATAATCTACACAGTAGCAAAAGTACACATTCCAGTGGGGATATAATTACTGAGCCATGTGCCACACGCACATCAGGCAGCTTTGGAGGGAAGTCTGGGGATTTTATGTGTTGGGGGCAGGGCAGGAGGGCGGGGCAGAGGGGTCCTGACAACCAGCCTAAAGGAGCTGTCAGTCCACTCTCCGTGGGTTTGTTAATTAATCGTAAGAGGAAAAGACATCTCCTTATACCAACACAACAAACAAACAAAGAGCCATTGAGCCTTGACACAGATGTTCTCCCATAAAAACTATAAAACGTGGTGTCCTCAAGACAGAGGGAAGAAAAGATGGTATAAATCTGAAATGACAGAACAAATGACGGCCGAAAGGAGCACCATACGGTCAGACTCTGAGCAAGGAAGTGAAGAAAGGTGGGTCACATGTTCCACTCATCCAGGCTCTGCGCTGGTGTGGAGGCGATGTCAGAAATGAATGGAAAGGTCAGGAAATATCACATGATGCTGAGTTCACTTTTCAGGGACATAATCCAAACACACTGCTCCTGTGAGAAGGGACTCCCATGTGAATGCCACAGAACAACAGAATTATACAGTCTGCTTCTGACCTATGGACCACCTTTCTAAGCTTAAAATACTGAGTCAGCCCAAACCCTGTGTTCATACATGTATGTGGGCTGGATGTAGGCACAGGTGTTGCACCAAACATGCCTAAGTTAGGATGTAATGACTCCGGGATATGTCAAGAGTCCAAATCTTTTCATATTATTAAAGATAACTGTGGGGTGTTGTAGTTACCCTGATATTGGCAAACTTGAAACCTGTCAAATATGATACAATGTCAGAAGTGGATTCACATTGTTCAGTGTTCACTGCCTCTCCATCACTCTGCTTCCCTGGCCTGTCGCTGATGGACAACTGTGTAACAAGATCACCTGAATAGCTCAGACACTTAGAAGAGGGAATCTAGCTTCCAGTCACTTCTCTTCCCTTCTATGATAAAAAAGACCAGGATGCTGTGAGTTGAGCTGTCACTGCCGAGCAAGGATGATCGTTCCCCAGTATACGTCCCAGGCACCACAGACATCGGGGCCACGGGAGCTCACCTCTCCTTGTCTCTCTCCGGGTCAGATTTCTTCTCAGGATGTCCTTTGTTTTCCTTCAGGAAGACGTCGTCCTCTCCGCTCTCAACAAGAGGCACAGGGGAAAATGTCCCTGACCTCAAGGCAGGCCTCCCTGAAGGACCTCTCCAGGTTTCGCCCCCAACACTCTCAGTGACACTGGCTGAATTATAAAAACCAGCAGAGGAGATGACATGGCTTGGCACTTTGGAAAGCCCCTTGCTTTCAGGAGAGGTAGATTTTGTCTCCAAATCCACAGGTTGCCGTGTCTCTCTTTTCTCCCCTCCTGTCCACAATACGTCCACCCCTTCAAATTCCACGTGTTTGACCCGGCCTGGACGGCCTGTGGAGCTGCCTCGATCACATCCCCCTGGGTGCTCTCTCCCCAGATCAGACCTCCACTCTCTCAAAACACCCACACTACCCACAGAGTTATGGGTCGCTGCTGTGCTCCCCACGGAGGCCGCTGGATAGACTGGCTCCTGCACTCGGACGGCCCCTTTCCTCCCAGGATTCGCCTGAGTCTCCGCAGTTAATAGTGCTGTCAGATCCTCCTGGATGCTCAAATGAAAGTGGTCCTCCGTCGTAACTTCGGCTGAGAGAGGTATATAAGGTGGTTTTTCTTGGCCAGCAGGGAACAGTGTGCTGCTGGCTCTCTGTGTTTGATGACTGGCAGTGCCCGGCTCTTTTTCCACCCGCTGAACTGGAAAACCAGAAACAGCCTCTTTGTCCAGTACCGTTGTAGCCTGTAGCGTTCCTGAAGCTATTCTGGCTTCAGTGGCTTTCAGAGCTGAAATCAAAGAGTCTATGGGCTGTAAACGTTGTTCTGTGAGGTGGCTGTGGGAGGGGGCCTCTCCAACACCTTTTGGTCCTGCTGTAACACTGTTGAGCCCAGAGTGGGGTCCAGCAAGAAGCTGGACGCCCTCCTGCCCCTGCGGGCAGCATGGCAGAGGCTCTGCATCCAACTCGAGAGAGGTTCTTAGGCCTTCTCCACCTTCCTCCATGGTCCCATATTCTGGAAACTCATTTGTGACATTCGGTGGGAGTAAAGTGCTTCCTCCATGATCACCTGTGAGCAGAACAGAGAGGACACATGACTTGCTTTGAACAGCAGGTTCCAATGTGTATTAATGAAGATCCACACATATTAGGCACACAATAATCTATATTTGGTTCTTTTGCTGTCTCCTTCCACTCACCACTTCTTCGAAACTTGCCAGTGGTCTCTTTCACTTAGCTTACGTGAGTGTGTCATCACACAGGCCTGGGAGAGAAGGAGACAGTCTAATGACACAGGCCATATTCAACCCGGCCTCTGACAAAGTCCCACACAGGCAACTCAGTTGCTGCCTATGCAAAAAGAGATTCAAATAAGGATACGTATCACTTTCCAAATACCATTCATGGAACAGCAACTAAAATATTTACATTGGGCATAACAACAATAGCCTTATGGCCCAGCCAACAAAACCTGGGCAGTACAATCTCTGAGATGGAGCCTCAGAAAAAAGACAAGGGCTATTTAAAGTCAGTAAATATTTTTTCAGCAGGAAGCCTCCTGCTTCACTGTTTGATTTCTGTGGGGGGGGGGAGGGAAAGCTTTCAGAACATCCCTGAAAAAAAGAGGGAAGTCAAAATGGAACAGGAAACTTGATATGTTGAGAAAAACTTCCAGGATCCCAATGCATAAAGTTGAAATGTTTTATTTCATATGCATGAATTAGAGTGCTTTATTTCATATTTTATGCAGAATCCCAACATATGAAGCAGTGAAAACAATTCATATTTATTTAATATACTGAATCAGATATACATTTTCTTATTCAAATGGCAGTTAGTGAGAAAAGAAAGACATTCTCATAAGCAAAAATTTAAACTGGGGATTTATGGTTAACAGTTACAGCCACATCACCCCAGCACCCAGTTTCCTTCAGGACTTGGTTTTGGTTACTTTGTATCAAGCACATCCTAGTTCACTAGAAATGTAGTGCCTTTACTCTGACAACTTACGAAAAAGGGCATCTATTGTTTTTAAAGCACTGCGGACTACGCCCTTCCTATTGAGTGAAAGATTTGACAAATGCCTGGTCATATAATTGAAACAACACGGAAGATGTGATTCCAAGGCATGCACAGAATGAGGTGACTCGGAAACATGAGATAATATACGTTATCTGGCAGCATGCAAAATGTGATGAGCAGTAATGCATCTGGGAGTGCACACTGTTTCATATTCTATTTTTAAAATAATTGGAAATAGATTTTTAAAATTAAATTTGAATCAAGTGTTGATGGAATCCAAGAAAGAGTTCTCTGTGATGGCAGTATTTAAAATACTTTCATGAGACAGAGCCAAGAAGACGTGGCTTGCTGGAATCTGAAGAGGAAGCACCTTTTCAAACTGATTTTCAAAAGGAAGATAGCAAAAAACAATAAAGGTCCCTTTTCCTTTTAATATGTTCCCTTTTTAAGATTCGGTGGTTTTTAATATACTCACAAAATTGTGCAACCATCACCACTAATTCCAAACATGTTCATCACCACCCCTCCAAAACACACATACCCATTAGCGGTCACCCCCCATTGCCCTGTCTTCTCAGCCACTGGTCATTGCCAATCCACCTTCTGTCTCTGTGGATTTGCACATTCAGAACATTTCACAGAAACGGAATCACACCATGTGGCATTTTGTGTCTGTCTTTTTTCACTAAACAATGTTTTTTTGTTCTTTTTTGTTTTGCTTTTTAAGAGAGACAGAAAGGGAGGAAGAAAGAGGGAGAGAAACATCCATGTGAGAGAGGTGCACCGGTCGGTTGCCCCTCACATGCACCCTGACCGGGGACTGAACCTGCAACCCAGGCGTCTGCCCTGACAGGGAGTCCAACCCACAACCTTTCACTTCGTGAATGATGCCCAACCTACTGAGCCACATGGGTCAGGGCAACACCAGGTTTCCAAGATTCGCCCACATTGTAGCATCAGAACTTCATTCCTTTTTATTGCCAAGTAATATTCCACTGTGTGGATGTACCGGTTTCTTTAGCCACCCATCAGCTGACAGATACTTGTGTTGTTTCCATCTTTTGGCTATTACGAATAATGAACACTGGTATACAGGTTTCTACATCCATATTTCTTTTCAATTCTCTTGGGTATACACCTATGAATAAAATTTCTGGGTTATGTCTCATGTTCTGAGATACGGCCAGTTTCCTAAAGACCTATACCATTTCACATTCCTACCAGCAACACTGGAGGGCGTCCATTACCATCTGTCTTTTCTATTGTAGCCGTCCTAGGCGATGTGAAACGGCATGCCACTGTGGTTTTGACTTGCATTTGTTTCCCTAGTGACCAAATTTATTCTCCTAAGTATTTTATTCTTTTTGATACTATGACAAGTGGAACTGTTTTTAAATTTCAGTTCAGGTTATTCATTGCTACCATACAGAAATACAACTGGTTACTGCACATGGAACTTATATCCTGCAACTTTGCTGAATTTATTAGTTCTTGCAGTTTGTTGGTAGATTCCTCAAAATTGCCTTCTATATGTATGTCACCTGTGAATAGAGACAGTTTTCCTTTTTTCTTTCCTATCTGGATACTTTTTATTTCTTCTTGCCTCACTTCCCTGGCCAGCTCCTCCAGTAGGATATTGAAGAGAAGTATTAACAGCAGAAATCCTTGTCTTGTGTCTGATCTTAGGAGAAAGCTTTTAATCTTTCACCACTAAGTATGATGTTAGCTGCGGGTTTTTCACAAACGCCCTGTATCAGGATGAAGAAGGCCCCTTCTACTTCTGGTTTGTCAAGTGTTTTTACAATGAAAGTGTGTCAAATTTTATCAAATGCTTTTTCTCTGTTATTTGAGATGCTCATGTGGGTTTTGTCATTTATTCTAGTAACACGATGGGCTGCATTCATTGATCTTTACACACTGAACCACCTTTGCATTCCTGGAATAACCCCACTTGGTCATGGTGTATAACGCTTTCTACATGTTGCCAGTTCAGCTTTCTAGTGTTTCTGCATCTATATTCATACACAGTATGGGCCTGCGGTTGTGTTACCTTTTTCTGGTTTTGGTACCGGGTTAATGCTGACTTCACAAAATGAACTGGGAAGTATTCTAGATGGCATTTCTTCACACCTTTTTACTCTTTTTCTCCCTTAATCACTGAGGACTTTAGTTTCTTTAGCACATTACAGCTATAAATTTATTTATTTTTAATAATTCACCATTTATTCATTTTAAATTATATTATTACCTGTTTTTTAGTGTTTTCACCATGTTTTGCAGCCATCCCCACCACCAAATCCCAGCACATTTCCGTCACCCCCCAGAGAAAACTGTACCGATCAACAGTCAGCCATGACCCCCCCACGTCCACCCCCTGGCAACCGCTAATCTACTCTTTGTCCCTACACATTTGCCCATTTCATATAAATTCATATAAATTTTCGTATAAATTCCTTAATACGGCCGAGTTGACATTTCCTTGGGAGGCTACACCACACTTTGTTTGCCTGTAAATTTATTGTTAACATGCAGTGAAAGGGAAAAAATGAACAGCCCAAAACATGTTTCCTTTCCTTAGCACAGTTAAATAGCTTAAAGCGATCAGAGAAGTGCTTAGTTCACAGTGGGAAATATTTCCTTTAGATTTTATAATGCTTTTCATAGTTTCACTAAACTGCAGTATAGCTTTACGAAAAGTCGAGGTTTACAGAGTATGAAAGTCCAAAGGCTGAGGAATCTAAGAACTCACAGACCTAACGAAATTAAGTGAGAAAACGGGCTCCAGGGACACAGGGATCGAAGCCAGGGCCTGTTTACCCCACCTTGCTGTGCTTGCATCCCTCCCCGTCCCTCCCCTCCCCCTTTACTGGTGGTGAGACACTCGGGGGTATGTCCTCAATCTTTCCCTGAAGTTAAAAAAATACCTTCAGAAATGGTTACCCCATGTCCAGCCTCATTTGTCCACTTCACCTTGTACACCACAATCTTCCTAAAACAAAACTTTCGGTAGTTCCCCATCGCCTCCAGAATAGACTCCGAAGTCCAGCCTCCGTGATCCGTGGTCCAGCCCCAACCTGTCTGTTCCAACCTACTCGCTCTTTCTCCCGCCCGGCTCCCTTTTCAAACGTTACATCCTTGCTTCTCTAACTGAAGGAGGGGCAGTATGTGACCACTTTGAAAAGGCTCCCTTCCACGTACACTGAAAATGAAGTTAACTGTGTACACACTCTGCGCTCTATACTCCTTTGCCTTTGCTCAGCCTCTTCTCTCCACATGGCATAATTTTTCCTCCTGTCTCCACAGGATCAGATTATTTTCGCCTTTCAACACCCAGCCGAATTCTCTCTTCTGAATTCAGCCCTCCCATAACCACCAGCCTGGCAAGAAGTCACCTCTCCTTCTGCAAATGTCAAGAAAACTTTAGCAGAATGATACGTGCATTGCATGGAGTCCACACACTTGAAATAAACATGTTAGCTCGCATTTTAAAGCTTCAAAAGGCTACAATTTTTACCCTATCACGAAGTGTTTTAATGAACTATCCATAGTGCCTATTGAAGCCATATGTAGATTTAACACCAAACCCCACTACGGTGAAACCCATTCAACGACATGAAGAAAGGTAAACGCTACCATTTAGAAGCCCACTTTCTTCGAACAGCTTGCACTGCCGTCTACACAACCACCCTGGAAGTGCTGACACACTGGCTCAAAGACTGACCACACAGACATCAAGAAAAAGGGCCTCAAGAAATTAATTCATTTCTCCACCCCTCTTATAATAATCTTCAATAACATGTAGCAACTTATAAAGGAAACAGCAAACGCATCAATTGTGGGCAAATGCCTGTAATGTCTTGATATAACAACTCCACAACTAGTCAAAGGAAGGAGATCAAAGGCTGAATGAAGGGCAAAAGCAAAGCCTTGTACGACAAACAGTTGCTCTATCATTCCAATCAGTCCCCCTGTTCTGAGTTTACTGTTCTAACCAGTTTTATTTACCATTTAACTAAATAAGGACTGGCACAGACCTGGGGACATAAATGTTCCAAGAAGCTGCCCCTGGCTGGTGTGGCTCAGTGGACTGAGTGCCAGCCTGTGAACCAAAGGGTTGCTGGTTTGATTCCCAGTCAGGGCACATGGTTGGGTTGTGGGCCAAGTCCCCAGTAGGGGGCGTACAAGAGGCAACCACACGTTGATGTTTCTCTCCCTTCCTTTCTCCCTCCCATCCCCTCTCTAAAAATAAGTAAAATAAATAAAATCTTTTTTTAAAAAAGAAGCTAAATGACTTGACCAAGGTAGATGAAATGCTTTCAATAAAGTACTTTATGAAAATTAAGTCAGGACTAGGTTCCTGGTCTTTTATTTCTCAGGAGTAAATGCCTAGGAAAAACTAAGAGGTCTCTTCATTTCTAAGAGCAATAGTGTAACATTACCAAACACAATGAAGAATGAAAAAAGTCTTCTACTTGTAGCTTCTGGGTAGAAATAGCCACAAACCTCATGGGACTCTCGGTCAGAGACCGTCACTGGCTTCAGCATAATCTCAAGTCCTTCCCTTCAAATAAGGCACCTTCGTTAGAAGGCAAGAGAGGTTTATTTTTGCTGTTTGCTCTTCCTGTCAAAACTTGAACTGGCTTTTACAACAAACAAAACTTCGTAAGATCTTAACCTTGACCTTTTTATTTAGAATTTCTGATTTATTCCTTTATGTTTAAAAATTAGGACCATTTATGTCAAGGTGATTTAAAAAAAAACAGATTCTTCTTCTTTAAGGTTTTAGTTTTGCTCCTTTTTAAAACAGGGCCATACCTTCTGTTAAATGCCCATCATTTCCAAAACCCATTCACTCATTCAGCAAACATTTATTAATTACCTGCTATATACTGAACATCAAGGATTCAAAGCTGAATATTGCCAAAATTTGAAAAGTCTGCTTTGCATGTTCGAAAAGCTCACCTGCAGCATGCCGAGGAAGCACAGAGGAGAAAGAAAGTTCAAGGGCAAGGAGACTCAGGAGTAACAACACAGGCTGCTAGCACTACTGCAGGCGACATGGTGAGTGAGCCAGGAGAAAGGTGGAATGGATGTGCAAAGGGGCAAGAGCTGCCCCTCCTCCCACTCCAGCCAGTCTCCACCCCCACTGTCACCTCCGGCCCTGTCCCGGCCCTCTCGATTTCACCTGCACCCACAAAGCCACTGCTCAGCCTGGGCCACTCCTGTGGGCTCTGATGTCTAACTTGCTAGGGCTCTGCCTTGCCCCTGTCAGTCTCAACTGTCACTAATGTAAGAATGCAACTGAAAACTGAAATAGCTGTTACTCCTCCAGAAAGTCTTGCTGAATTAGTCCTGACCAAATTTGGTCTGATATACGTGACAAAGAGATTTGCTAAGTATAAAAAGAAGAACTTTAGCACTTACCTAAATATAACCACACACTAGTAGAATTGAACCAGTAAGAGTTCGTAGCTTTACTGCATTTATCTTTCCCCTTTAAGGAATAGAAATGCAGTATAAAATGTGTAGCAGGGAAGGGAAGAGAAAGACGGAGAGCTCGTCACCCTCACATGAAACATGTGCGCCCTCCAGGGTGTCCATTTACATTCCTTTAGGAGTCATCCTTCTCTAACAGGAGTCGTACCCACGGTTTCGTGTGCTTGGTCAGATTCCTAACAAATTATTCCCTGTTTAGTAAAAATGCTTTTTTCCTATGAGGAACTAAATCCATTACTTTTTATTTGTTGGTTTAATATACTGAGAAAAAACAGGATACTTTTGAATGTCAACAATATCAACATTATGAGAGCTTAGGGTTGTAACTAGTCATCCGTTTCTGGAACACAGGGACGGGACTGTAATAAAATAGAATGGAACAGAAAAAAACTTCTTCAACATCAAACTAAAAAGCTCTGTACAGCAAAGAAAATGATCAACCAAGTGAAAGGCAGTGCACTGAATGAAAAAATTGTAAATTCTGTATCTGAGATGGAGCTAATGTCTAAAATATATAAAGAACTCATGCAATTCTATATCTAAAAAAGCAAACAATCTGGGCGAAAGATCTGAAGAGGTATTTTTCCAAAGAAGACAGACACACAGATGGGCAACAAGGCCAGCGGACCCTGGAACAACACGCGTTTGAACTGTACAGTCTGCTCCGATGCAATTTTTAAAAAAATAAATACTGTAAATGTGTTTTCTCTTCCTTATGACTTTCTTAATAACATTCTTGTTCCTCTAGCCTACTAGAAGAGAGAAGAACAGAAGAACACAATGCACGAAGCAGAGTGCATTCATCGAAGTTTTTGTTATCGGTACAGCTCCTGACCAACAGGAGGCTATTAGAAGTTTGGGGGAATCAAAACTTACATGCAGACTTCAATTGTGCAGGTGTCCCTAACCCCCCTTGTTCAAAGGTCAACTGTACATGAAAAAATGCTCATCACTAATCATCATCAGAGCCACAATGAGCTGTCACCTGGCACCTGTTAGGACGGCTACTGTCAAAAACACAAGAAATGACAGGAGCAGGTGAGGTTGTGGAGAGAGGGAGCCCTTATGCACTGCTGGTGGGAGTGTAAATTAGTGCAGCCACTGTGGAAACAGTTGGAAGGTCCTCAAAAAATTAAAACTAGACCTACCACACGGCCCAGAATTCCACTTCTGTGTGTATATCCAAAGAAAATGAAAACGTCACCTCAAAAAAATGCGTGCACCCCCATGTTCACTGCAGCGTTATTTAGAACAGACAAGACATGAGAGAAACTTAAGTGTCCATCAGTGGATGAATGGATAAAGGAAATGTGCTACGTTTATACAACAGAATATTATTTAACCATAAAAAAGGCAATCTTACCATTTGCCACAACATGGATGGTCTGGGGGCCATTATGCTAAGTGAAGTAAGTCAGAGAAAGACAAATACCACACCGCACGATCTCACTCGTACGTGGAATAAGACACACACGAGCTCACAGACACACAGAACATGGTGGCTGCCGCAGGCTGAGGGTAGAGCAGGCAAATGGATCGGGGGTCAAAAGGTACAAACTTCCAGATGTAAAATAAATAAGTCACAGGGAGGTGATATGCAGCATGGCGACTATAATTAATGAGGGAGCATGGCATATTCGAAAGTTGCTGAGAGAGTAAATCTTCAAAATCCTCATCACAAGAAAAAAATTTTTTAACTATATACAGTGACAGCTGTTACCTAGACTTATTGTGGTGATCATTTCATAATATAAACAAATATGGAATCATTTTGTACATCTGAAACTAATGGAATTTTGTATGTGAATTATATCTCAATTTTTTAAAAATTCTTCAGATCACAGAGAAATGAAGCTGTTCCGTAAGATGGGCTTCAGAAAGACAATGCCCTTCTAAGAATAACCCTGTATTAGGACCAGTAAATGAAATGGATTTTCTTCCACTCTGGCTAGCATACTCCTTAAAAGAAAGTGGTTGAAGAAAATAATAATAGTCAGCCCTGACTGGTGTGGCTCAGTTGGCTGGGCATCCTCCCACAAAGTGAAAGGCTGCGGGTTCGATCCCCGGTCAGGGCACATGCCTGGGTTGCAGTTTCGGTCCATGGCCGGGACATGTACAAGAGGCAGCTGATCCATGTTTCCCTCTCACACATCGATGTTTCTCTCCCTCTCTTTCTCCCTCCCTTCCCTTCTCTCTAAAGTAAATAAATACAATCTTTCAAAAAATTAATACTCATAACAAGAACCATTTGGCAAGTCTACTACATACTCAGGCACAGGAAGCTGAAATGCAAAGCAAGTAAAGTTCATCATGAGAGATTCTGAGCAACGGGACACAGGTTTCCGGAGGGGATGTGACGGTCATGTCTGTGCCTCAAGCCTTCAGCAGAAACACAACCATGCACCCTCTGCACACACATGTTCCCTAGAAACTGGGCCCCCCCCCGTTTTTAGGCAAAGGGTTTTTTTGTTTGCTTTGTTGCCACTGTAACAGAAACTCCAAAAGGCAAGAACGTTGTCTACTTTCTTCACCTTTATGTCCCCAGAGCCTGGAATAACAATACCTAGCAAAATGAACATATTTATTGAATCAATGGGTAAATGAAGAATGACTTATAATCAACAGGACACCATTTAACAGAAACAAAACGCGCACGCGCGCTTCCCAAATACAGGCAAAATACTCCATGTCTGTGCCCCCCAAGTTCTGTCCCCTACTCCCAAGCACAGGCTTGAACAGAATGCTGGAAACCTGGGGGTCCTTCCTAACTTGAGAGTTAGCTAATTCTTCCATGTGCTCAGCCAACATTCACTGAATGTCAAATGAAATACGTGCTGAGCCCTGGAAAACAAGGCCACAAGCAAGGTCAGCAGGGCTCTTGCCCTCAGGGAGTCTGCAGCACAGCACCTCCCTCTGTATTACTCGTCTGCCCGGCCAGACTGGGCAGCAGCCACAGCTCTAGAACTCAACATGATCTCCCATTGGCTATTACCATTAAGCATGATTTTTTTCAATTGATTATCTTAGTTCCTAGATGCTATGCTGTACAATGTGGTAGCTACAGACACACATGGCTGTGTAAATTTCAATTAATTAAAACAGTGCTCAATACCTGTGTAGCTAGGGACCATGACATTGCACCACACAGAATGTAACACTTTTCCACAATCACAGAAAATTCTGTTTGAAAGTGCTGCCCTAGCACCTTCCTACTCAAAGTAACACAGGTACCACCCAGGAGTTTGTTAAAAATGCAGACTCAGGTACCACCCCAGACCTTCCTAATCAGAACCTGTATTTCTAAAAAGAACCCCAGAAAATTCGTCTACACATTTAAGTATGAGAAGCACTTCTCCAGAGAACTACAACAAAATCTAGAAGTGGTTCTGATCACATTTAAATGGCTGTGTTTTTATTCTAAAAGATAATCTCAAGAGTTCCCACCTCCTAACGGAAAGGTCCAACTGTTTAAATCAAATAGACACGTACTAAAGAAAGCAAACAGCCTCTCCTTCCTACCAAGAGAAAGGCCTGCTCAATCTGCTCTGCCCTGCCCTCCACTTACCCTGCGCTCATTTTCAAGAGAGGAAGAGATTGCCCCTACAGCGATAGGATCTCTTCTTTATTTCATAGCTCACAGCTAATTTCCATCACAATGAATGGTCCATGACTCCACACTTCTGCAAAAAATCCATAAAGTCCTAAAATAGCTGCAAATGTAAACTTGAGCATTAGCAAATACATGGCCTTAAAGAAATGACATTGGAGGCCCTGGCTGGGAAGCTCAGTTGGTTAGAGCGTGGTCCCCATGCACCAAAGTTGCAGGTTCGATCTCCAGTCAGGGTGCACACAAAAAATATTACACTGGTGCTTCAAGAAAAAGGGCTGAGGGAAAGGTTAAGGTTTTTCAATTTTTTAAAACAGACATTTTCCCAGAGTTTTAATATTCATGTCACTGGATATATTACTTGTAAAATAAAAATTCATGGGCAAATTCACTCTGAGGAGGCACTTTCAAGAATGCACTAAGGATCTACGATTTATTTTCCATGAGTATAATTCAGCAGAATTTCAGCCCTTTACATCACGGCTAGCCCAGCCACTAAAAAGCTACTTTCTCTCCTTGCCATACAGGTTATTCATAAATGCAATAACATGGTTGGCATTCCCTGTTCCCTGACAACACCAGTCAGCAAACACATTAAAACTTACATGACCAGTTAATATGATAAAAGAACTGTAAGTTCTTAAGTTATTTTAACACTGGAGATTTTGCAAAAACAAGCTGACAGACACACTCTCCTTCACGTGTCAGGAAGGAATTCAATCCCATAGACAGAAGGGTGACCGCTTATCCCCTTTAGTCTGAAATTTCATAAAATCAATAAAAATTTGGAAGTCAAAGGTCCAGTTTACAAAGCAAATATAAAAAGCAAGCTTGGCAGAGCTAAAAGAGTCTCGAATGCATTTCACTTAGAAGTAACTGTAAACCCTAACTGTGAGTAATGATGATAAATGTTTGTGTCCAATAATGGAGAAGCCCCCCAGTACTACAGTGATGCTTACATGCTTCGGACTGGCAATGAACAGAAAAAGCCGTATTGAAACACACACACACACACACAGGAGAATAATCTAATCCATTTCTTCCTAAGCAATAGATAATATATTTAGTATGATCAAAATAACAGAAAATGAGTAGGAGTAATGAGAATTTACTAAATGAGTAATCTAAGTACATTATATTTTGGCACATGCTCTTTACCCTCATAAAAGTCACATTTTGGAGAAGGCAACAGTATACAGCGAAGGGTGCTGGCTGGCTATGGTCTGGGCACTAATAATTCTCCAAAAGCACAGGTATTCAGGGTATTTACACGCTGCAAAACCAGGACAGGGCCTGCCAACCACTACACCAGCTATTAGCACGTGCACACAAATGGAGTGGTGCCACTAAATGGACGCTCTTTCCCGAGTGATTAATGGTTAGAGCTGTGCTTTCCTCAAACTGAATTTCACATGCTGATGATTCAGAACCCGTTTTTCTTCCTCACTCAGTTCCAATCCCTGGGGAAATGACACGAGCTTACCATTCCAGTCAAGTTCAGAGGAAGCTCTGTAGGCTGAGGAGCAGGCAGCACCACACGCAGCACAGAGAAGGTCAAATGAGCGAGACAAGAAAGAGCCCCTAATTTTAAACGCAAGTCTCTGCAGTGCGCTCCGTTACTCAGTGTGGAGAAGAAACACTCAGTTCTAAGAGCTGAATTTAAGCCATCTCTAAAACTGTTGGTTTTCAAAGCTGGTTTCCTTGTTTTCAAACAATAGGTTTTTTCACTTTTATCTATCATCCACTTCTCTGAATTGTTTTTTATCTCTACACCTTGTGCTTCTCTTTTCAGCTTTATTGCTTCTGATCAGAGTTGCTCCTCCGATTCCATCCATTTTATCCATTCTCTACTACTTCTTCCTGTTTAGGAATCCACGCTTTTAAAAACCCAATTTAATTTTTTCTAGCTTTATTGAGATATAATTGACATACAGAATAATATAAGTTTAAAGTTCACAATATGTTCATTTTATGCTTATAAATTGCGAAATGATTACTACTACAGCTTTAGCTAACATCTCCATTATGTTATATAATTACCTTTCGTGTGTGTGTGTGTGTGTGCGCTGAGAATATTTCAAATCAACTCTCTCAGCAGCCAGGAAGTACATAATACAATATCACTGATTATAATCACTGTGCTGTACCTTAAATCCCCAGAATGGATTCTGCTTGTAACTGGAAGCTTGTGCCCTCTGATCAACATTAACCTGGCCCTATTTCCTTCACCCCCCAGCCCTGCTAACCACCATCCTACCCTCTGAAAATCCCAACTTTGAAATTTCTCTCATCTTCACCAACTTTTTGTTTTTACTTTATTTGAAAAGGCAAAAAAACTGTAAACCTTTAAATGACTCCACAATCTTGTTTATAGTAGGTTCTCCTGCTAAAGTTAACATGGATATAGTAGTATTAACATAAGTTCTTATACAAGATTTTGTATTTTAATATTCTAAAAAATGAAATTGATGTTAAAATACTATATAATCTTTTAAAAATCAGGAATGCCAATAGCTGGCGTTCCCGGCAGTGATGATTAACTACTGCAGTGGACTTCTCTAAACCGCTGTGTGTCGAGGCAGATGTTAGGTGTGGTGGTAAACCGCCACCGCACTCAGCCCCAGTCTGCCACAGGCCTCAGCTGATCCATGTCTGCACTCAGTGGTTTTCATGTTCAATAAGCAACCCACAGTTTTGCTAAGGAGTCAGGCTGCAGCCTGACATGAGCAATATATATCTGAAAATGCAAATTTTACAGAAAGTTTAAAGTCAAGTTGCTTGGTGGGAGAAATAAATCTGGAATTACTCTAAAAATGACACTTTCAATAGACAGGAAACATATGCCCTATATGTAAACCGAGCAGTTAAAATACCTATCACAAACTTCCAGTAGAGACCACCTCAGGCCACATGTTCACAGAACATTTTTGGTGCTACCCTATAGCTAACCTGTTGTCTTCTAGGTTATTCAGGCAGAGCCATACTCCAGGCAGGCAGATGGAAAAGAGTTTGAGCTCTTTAAGAGAAACTCCCCCCAATTCCCATCAAGCACTACAATATTATGTCTTTCTAAAACTACAGGGGTAGCCTGTTTTCCTTTCGTTCTATGTAATACTGAAAACAGGGAGCAGAAATAGTATGATAGAACTCTGCATTGCCAGAAAGCTGGTTGGAAAAAAAACAATGAAAGGAGATAAAATTACAGGTAAGAATAACATTCTGCTTTCTATTTGAAAATACAAATTTGGGAAAATCCAATGTCCGATGCTGAAATAAACACTCCAGGTTAAAGCCAGGTGAGGCACTGGGCAAGAGCACTCAGAGGGCAGGTGGCATCGTTTCTGATGACTGGGGAATTAAAAGAACAGTTGGCGTGGGCAGCCCTGAACAAATGCAGCACGCTCTGCTCTGGGTTGGGATTTAGCAAAACCTGGTGTAGCCCCAGGAGTCTCCTACTGGGATGGTCAAAAGACAAGACTAGTAAGCAAAAGCAGTCAATAAAACAGACGGATCATTTCACAGCAGCATTTTACAAGAGATAGATATATAAAAATAGATTTGCCTGCATAGACCTACAAAGAGGTTACTCACAGAGATTACTGTAGCTCCAGCAGTTACCCATTGATCATAGAAAATGCCCAGTTCATCAGCTTAACGCTTGAGAAAAGTTAGCTAGGAAAAGAAGCCAGCTAATTCAAAATCTGCTGTTCTAGTCAACTGGAAGCAAATTAGTTTCAAATTTCCTGGCAGCCCCTTTAGCCCTGCACTGCACGCGGTGATGTCAGTGGAAGCACTTTGAGCCCCGGGAGCCCCGGGAGAGGAGCTGCCGCTTCGGTCCCTCTCACAAAGGCTATAAGCAGCCCGTCTCGCTCGCCCTCTCTGCCTCTGTCGCCGCTCTCTACCTTGGTCGCTTACCGAAAAAAACCACCGTGGGGCTTTTCTATATTTGTGAAAACTACTTCCAAGGAGATAATTGAGATGATGGGAGTGAGCTTTAATGTAACCATTTCCCAGTGCAGCAGCAGGAACCCCAGCAAAGGCTCCAAGAGGACTGTACCATCCTGGGTGACATCAGAGGTGGGGCTGTCATCTAAGTATTATGCAGCATTTTCTGCGTTGCGAGAATGACCCACGTGAAAGGAGATGGATGGTTTCCCTTTAAAAGCATTTAACTCTCGGGTTTCTTCAGCAGAAAAAGCGAAAGTAAATATGATGTTGAAAAACTGCTGTAGGAAGATAAAAATCCTGCTTTGCCCGTCCTTATCCCACTGCTGAATGATGCTGCCATCGAAAGTCACTTCAGCGATGATTACATTACCATTCCTGTCATTAGATTAATATTTAATGGGTGACTGATGTTACTTGGAAAATGTGTCATGAAAAGATTCAGAGTCATTAATGTCTACTTTAAAATATGATGGCATAAACTTTTACATCACTAATAGTACCTTGGATGTATGCAGTACCTTTCAACACAATCTCAATAAAAATACTAAACGTAAAAACTAATGGTTTTGCAGATGAGAAAAGTGAGGTCAAGAATAGCATAAGATGAAGAGCATAATGTAATATTGGTCCTTAGTCTTGGTAATGGAGGTTAATACAAACATTAAAAATAACTCATCTTCTATAACTTAAATATTCTAAGCAGTATAAAAAGCAGAGGCCAGTAACACAAAGCAATTGATGTTTACTTTCATTCATTCCACATACATTTACCAAGTGCTTAACAGGAGCTAGAAAATGTACTGAGTTTAGTTTAAAGTGCACATTTCTGATAAATAATATAACCAGAACACAAAATTATTTATACAATGCTTATTATGTGTCAGGCACTGCACTAAGCGACTTTATTGTATGAACTTGTTATTTCTGCCCGCAGTCCTCTGGGATAGCTGCCCTAATTAACCCGTTTTACAGACAGGACCACTAAACATGAGAGGTACGCAACTTGTCTGAGATCATAGGGCTAAAACTGGCAGAGACAAGATTCAAACACAGGCACTAGGGCTGCGAAGTCCCCCCTCTGGGCCACTAAGCTATACTGCTTTTTAGGCCTTCCTTGTGAAGTGGAAGAATTCTAAAGGAAAATAATTTTCAGGATTTAGAACCACAGCAAGCCAAAAATAGCCACCTCTGAAGAAGATATGCCCAAACAGAAGAGGATTAAGGTAGAGGCACACTGAGAGAAGGCACACCGAGACAGCGAAAACAATACCCAGGAACAAGTTTAGTGCTCACTGCTCAAGTGACCCTGGGTCAATGGCTTAAAATCCTTCAGCTTTAGTTTCCTTATTTCTGAGCTTTTAAAACTACAGACAGTAAAAAATGTGCCTAAAGCACACTATCTGGACTTGTCATCTGGGCTATATCACTTTCCAATTATGTCACCATAAGCAAGTTATTTAACCTCTGAGGGGCTCAATTTCCTCATCTGAAAACAAAGACAATGGGCTTGTTCTGAGGGTTAAATGAACGATGAAAATAAACTTATAAAGCACTCAGAGTAGCAACCAGTATATAATAAAAGCTCAATAGCAATAAATTTTATTATTGTTAATATAATCATCACTTTTAGTATTATCATTACTACTTAGTGTTAGTTTTAAACTAAAACTGCCAGCTTCCACCCTTTCAGAAACCTGTCCAAGAAGAACTGCTCTTTTCCAGAGTTGGCTGGAAAGCAGAAAGGACCATCTCTGGTGGCTTCACACAAACATTCACCAATCCGTGCACCACCAGTTCCCTAGGAGATGTAAACTGAAGTTGCTGGGCACGCCTTCCAAGAAGGCTCCTCACAAGAGGAAAAACGGGCACGGAACGGACCCTTCTGCCAACGCCAACCTCTTCGTCCTCTGCCTGGAGTACGGACAGGGGTCAGCGCTGACGCAGCCATCCTTAACTGTGCGCGTCCCATTAGGAAGGGAGGCGAAACAGAGAGAGTCCCAAATCCATCACGGGCCTCCTGCCCCTATTAAGTTGCAGTATTTAATTCAAGTTTTCTAGTATATGCAACTCTTCATGATGCTGAAACACAAAGGCACAATCTCCCGATCATTTCAAAGGCGAACCTGACAGATGGGTCATTTAGCACGACTTCTCTGCGAAGTCCTCTGTGCCGCATCCTGTTCAATGACCAGTCAAAGCCGATGGATGATGACCCCGTGGATGACAAGAAAAAGCAAAATGCACTGCTTTCCGATACTTGGTAGCTCTGTCCTCATTTTATAAAGAGAACAACGAAGGGTCAAGTGGGTGGGGGCCGGCAGGTGAAATGTCCCTCCTCCCTCTGACTTTCTTCCAATCTCCGAATGGATTCAGATTTCCAGTCTGCGTGCTCTTAAGTTAATGTTAAAAGGAGCAAAAAACCCCTCAAATACATGAGTAAGGCTGCTTAATAAAATTAGGGTTATTGGAGTACAGACTATGGACCTAAGACGGTCCCCTTCACTGCCAACTGCTGGTAACCCTTGGGAAATAAATACGTCTCAACTACACAAATGTCTCATTTTCAAGTGTCTACAGCAGGTCACGTTAGATTTTAATTAGCACTGTCTTTGACTGATACCCTAAAACTCTCCATTTCCAAAAGTGAGACTTGAAAATAAATTGTTACATACTTTCTAATCTCTCATGGGCACTGCCTCTAAAAAGTATGCATATAGAACCCGCAGGTGAGCCCGTAATTGGGTCAGCAGTGTCATCCCGAGGTTCTTGATTATTTGTGTTTTGTTTCCAAAACAAACTCTAATAAAGCTGCCATTACCCTTGACAAATAGGGGGTATCAATAATATTTAGAGGAGAAAACTACTAAAATATTCACAAGCCAATATTCTCTTTACACCTCTTCTGTAACACACAATAAATTATTTTCCAAGAAATATCATTGACAGATTGAAATAATCAAAAGAAGCTAGATTTATCAAATGCACTTTTTATTAAAATTTAACCCTTTGTGACAGCATGGATGAACCTGGAGAATATTGTGCTAAGTGAAATAAGCCCGTCAGAGACAGATAAATACCATATGATCTCACTCATATGTGGAATCCAATGAACAAACTGAACAAGAGAAATACAGACAGACTCATAGATGGAGAGCAGGCTGACAGCTACTGGTCGGGTGGGGTTAGGAGATGAAGGGATGGGGCGAAAAAGAAAAAGAACTCAAGGACACAGACAACAGTGTGGTGACCGCGGGGGCAGGGCCAGTGGGTGGGTGGAGCGGGGAGACGGTATCAGAGGGATAAATGATAATGGGAAAAATACAATAAAAATAAGCTATTAAAAATATTTAAAGAAAAAAAATTAAAGATTTTCTTTATTCTTAGAGAGAGGGAAAGGGAAGGAGAAAGAGACAGAGGGAAACACCGATCAGTTGTCCCTCGCATACCCCCAACCAGAGACTGGCCCACAACCCAGACGTGTGCCCTGACCAGAAACTGGACCCGTGACCTTTTGGCTCTCAAGGCTGGCACTCAGTCCACTGAGCCACCCGGCGAGGGCTAAAGAAATATTTTATAAATAAAAGTATGCCCACCAACTGCAACCAACAATTTCCAGTAAAGAGAGTATGAAATTTAAATTATGAAATATTTTGAATGTTAACATATATTGACTATATCTGTATTGACTATATCTTCTTATTTCTGTAGTGATGCTCTGGCATTTGGGGCCTTGATCATGGAGAAGCAGCCCCTCCCAGGGCTAGCTATTTCCTGGAGGTAGCGAAGGACTTCCCTGAGGGTGCACTTTTGATACACCAACCAACCAGTCCAGAGCCACACCCCACTAGCCCTTTCATCAATCCCTCACTCTAAAACAATATAGTCCAGAGCTCTAAATCACCCCAGGTCCTGGGACTGGACAACTAGGAACCACCCCAATAGAGCACAGCCCATGAAATTATCCAATGCTAAGTTTACCCAGGTACCCACCTGCCTTACCCACTCCTTCCCACAAAAATGCCACTGAGTGCTGGGCCATGCTCTGCCTGGGCCCTCTGCCTTATCCCCAGTGGCCCTGCGGGTGCTCCATCCCTCTTCCTTGTAGGGACCCACGAGGACAAACTTCTTCCTTCATGACAATTATTTCTGTGTCTGTGGGTCTTACCGTACCTGACTGAAACAAATCTCAGGTACAAATTTGTAAAGTTTTAAGAGAAATGAAAAATTATTCAGTAACAGCAAAACTGCACATCAGTAGTGTACTTCTAGACTTCAGTGTCACTAGCACTGTCTCTTTAGTTTAGAAATGACAAGCTGTAGGTAATGAGTTGCTATTTGACATAATGTGTTATTTCTCAAAAAAGTCAAAGTAATACAAACAGGCAATTTAGTATGAGATTTTAGATTCTAAAAATTTTTAAATATATACTTTTTTAGGATGCAGGTCAAATAATCCAATAGCTTATAATATTTTCTTTATTATGTTAATTTGCACACACATAAAATCACAAGCTACATAAAACAATGAAAAGCACTGCTCTGACTCACTTACATTTCAGGGAGTTATTTCATTCAAGCTTCTCATGTGCAATTTGTCATCAGGATCTTTGCTACCACTAGAGTCTCATTCTGAGTTACACTACAACGTCAGCTTGGTCTTCAGTTGAGATACAGCAATTTTTAAATCTGCACGATGCTGTAACTGAGAATCCTATCCTAATCCACAGTACCTGCCCACTCCAGGTAACATCTACAATGTACCCACCTATTGTGTGACTTTTAAGTCATCTTTAAAAAGATGGTTCACAGCTCCCACTCTGGCATCTCTACAACTCTAGGGTCATTTCCCCAGGGTTACTAGATGTGTGTTAAATCTGTTCTCATCCCCCCTTTTTAGCCCATTTTAGTGATCACTATGAACATCCCAACTGGCACTGTCTATAGTTAGTTCAAGTTAATGTACTTTCTCCAAAAAGTTCTTGGTTATTCAAAATAATCAAAACATCCCTAATATAGCATCAGTAAGTACTTGAACACAAGACCACGCCTCCTTTTCTGATAACTTCTGAGGAAAACATCCTTGCCCTACTCTGAGGGTATAGAGCACAGGTGACAACACACGCCTGAGGCTGAATCCAGCCCTACACCTTGTGTTATCCGGCCCGGCACCTTGTTTCTACCTGGCAGCAGCACGAGCTCCTTGCCCCTAGTTAAGGAGTAGCTACATTCACACAGCCCTAAAGTTACATTCGGCCCTTTGAAGACAACTGCATAGGCTGATGTGGCCTGCAGTGAAAATGAGTCTGATGCCCCTGGTGCAGCATTATTGACTCCTTTACAAACAGGTCAAGAGCGCACAGAGTTTAGGCCCCGGCCAACACACAATTAGAAGGTCAGGAGAGCAAGAAACATCCCTCAGACCAAAGTTTAAAGAGAAGAAAAGAGAGAAGATGGAAGGTACTAGCTACCGACAGGGGAGGGCATGGGAGAACGACAGGAGCTGACAAAACCAGTACCTCACACTGGGTTGTCCTTCACCCCTGTCTTTTATGCTGGCATAGTTTGGGCACTTAAACTTCTTCTCCCTTGTTAGTGGTTTGTGTTGCCTTATTTATAGTAGTGCTCGTTTTTATTAATAGGAACCATATAAATATCATTTTTAACAAATAGACGCCATTTAGTAAAATAATTTTTTTATTTTCGAGTAGTCTGGTTATTTCCAATATTATCCTAGGTATATTCTTAAAATGACAACTGGCTGGTTAGTATCACACAGACCATAATCAAATGTAAGCCCCACTGACCCCAATAAACCTGGAATTTGCATCTGCTCTATTCACTGCTACACCCTCGTGTCACTGAGACACCAGGAAGCATGAAGCTCAGCGTGCAAGGAGAATGTCTATGGTCAGTGGGAAACTGTCCTGCTCACGTGTGGGGCCCTGGACGGAACCAGAACCCACAGGCACCAGGACTGCACAGGAGCAGAAGGAAAGCAGAGTCTTGAGCTAATGGGGTAACCTGTGGGGGTCCCTTATCCATACCCAAGGGGAAACCTGAAAGCCAATTCTCAGAGGAACTGAACCTTCCTCAAAGTAGACAGGCCAGTAGGTCTCCAAAGGCATTTAACTGAAGTCAGCCAGAAGGGCCCTATAAACTGCACTCATCAAGCTGACTCCTGGTTCGACTTTAAACCAGGACTAGAATTCTGTACTCTATAAACTCTTCTATTCATTTGCTTTCTCTGTTTTTTTCCTTTCAGGAAGAGATTCTGTTCAAAAACTCTCATTCTGTAGCAACGACGTGCAAGAACAAGGTATGGCCCACCTCTCTGCAGGGGTGAACACATGCACCCTGAGCCGGGTGGCAGGGAAGCAGGCCCAGGACGACTGTCCCCCAGCCCCACAGCAGAGCACAGGCCAGGATGGGAGGGGAGAACACCTCTAGCAGCTCCCTCTCCCATTGGTTCCAGTGACCAAGTGCCGTCCTGTTGGGTGTCTCCCCCTTCAGTCATTCTGCTGTTTCCCTGGCTTGTGGTGCTTCTTTATTTAACCTTCAATTATAGGTAGTACCAAGAATGATTAATTCTCAGCCCATTGCTCTTCTCATTTAGTGTTCCTGGCCTTCTAAAATGCAAGCTTCGAAGAACCACCTATCATCCAACAGACAGACTGGTGCGATGGCAAAAGTATCCTAAAAGAGTTAATACACACAAAGCGTTTAAAACGATGCTCAGCACAGAGGAAATGTTTAGTAAGAGCTGCCTGATACACTTTTCTGATGGCACCGCTGCTCTCGCTGTCCACTCTGTGCCTCCCTCTTCCCAAACGGAATCAGCCTTTGCCGCGTCACTTACCATGTGATTGGGCAAGTAATTTTGCCTCTCGGAGCCTCAGCTTTCACCTAACATTTTTAAAATCTCCTTCAAAGTCAACTTTTTCCAGCCTTTTATACTCACCAAAATAAAAACTTGCAATTAATTTCGATTCATGATTCAAACAATTGTAACTGTAGGCAAACAAGATGCTTCTCTCACAGGGTTGTTAAGATTAAAGTGAGAAAGGTCCCATGAAAAAGTAACTGAAAACTACCAAGTGGTATTTGAAAGCAAGGCCCCACACTGACAATTCCAGACACCCAGAGCGGGCATCTCCCCCAAGTGTCCCTCTGCCTCACACTCCTGGTGAGTGGGAAGCACTCACAGGGAGGAGACTGCGTGGAAAGGGGCCAGAGGTGCACTGCTGTGAACAGAACAAGGAGAGAGAAGGAGAAAACTTGAGACCAGCTTGCATCCTTTTAATTCAAGAGTGAAGGAAGCCAAACAAACACACACACACGCAAATTCTCACCAGGTACAGTTAAAGGTCTCAAGGCTACATTCCTACCAGTCTTGGCAAAAGGGCCACTCAGTTTATGATAATGGCAACTTATGATAGTGACAACATAATGAGTAACTTACAATAATGACAACAATATGAGAAAAACTACAAAGTGAACCCGCGCCAGAAGCAGCTCGCACACACCGCAGTCAGCTGGCATGGGGAGAGGACTCAGGAGGGGTCTGGAAGGGGTGTGTCCCATGCCAAGAACGGCAGGGAGGAACCCGCACTTCCTGGGACAGGCCGGCGTGACCACGCCTTCCCTACCTCGCTATTTCACTGTGCCACCACTGCCTTCACGCTCCGAAAGGCACTGCCAGGTGAAGGAAAGGAGGACTAAAGAAACAGATTCTCTCTTTCCTGGGATCGTGTATGGGGTCCAAGCAACTAAAGGCCTCTCTGAACTGTGCCCACCATCCCTAAAAGGCAGGCCTGTCCAGAGAAGCAGAGAAAAAGCAGAGTCAGCACTTTCTAACTACCTGACCGATGTCTCATGCTACACATTCAACACGTCAAAACCATACTGATTCACTTCCCTGAAATCCAGCTCCTGGGAGAGAAGTCCTGTTTCAGCTGCATCGTTAACCTCTCCTGTCACTTTGGTGCCACGTTTTCCAGTCCCCATACCTCACCGTATCTGTAGTCTCCGAGATTATTCTTCTTCTCTTAAAGTCATGCACCCAATTCCTTCATTACTATCTCTTCTCTAGAGCAGGCACTGCTGCCACAGAAAGTAACTACTGGTCTGAAACAGCCTGCCCACCTCAACACACGTTCCTACCCTCCAACACGCTGTAAGCACTGTGTGAGATTTTCCCCCAACGCGCTTTTCCGATGGCACCGTTGCTACGGCCGTCCACTGTGTGCTTCCCCTGCCCCCAAATGAAACAAAAAAGAAATTTTAAATGGATCCCCAATGTAACTAATTTAAAAGCTGTAATTCGCTAATTCAGGAGTCAGCAAAGTTTTTCTGTAAAAAAAGTAAACATTTTTAGCTTTGTGGGCCCAAAAGGTCTCTGCGCAAATATGCAAAAACAGCCACTGACCACAGTAATTTATCCCACAGCTGTGTTCCAACAAAACATTATCTACAGAGACAAGACATGAGCAGGGTCTGGCCCTAGGGATTGTTTGCCAACCCTTGCTTCAGCTCATCACTCGAGACCCTTAGCAATCTGGTCACTAAGTCTCACCTCGATGGCACTGTGCATTAGGGTTTTCTTTTTAAATGTAACAAACACATACTGTATAAGAGAATGCTGTAAGTCCTAGTTTTACAAAGTAAAAAACTGAAGACAGAGAGTTTAAGCAGCTTGTAGCCAGGACTGGGAGCCAGGGAAAAAGCTATGGAAATGCTGCCTCTCCACTGGTCAACTCAGTGTCCACCTAAGTGACATGATCCCCTTTGGGCCTTTACTCCTATGGTCATTTGCTTCTTTCCAACCACATGTTAGTCATCTCTGACATCTCCCCTCAAATGCACTTCTCATGGAGTCCTTCATGCCTGACCCAACTCAGAGTGACCTCTCCCTCCCTTTTACAATACAGGGTCTGGCACAAATAATGCTTTTTTATTACAAAATCTTTTACTATAAAATCATAAGCATGCAATTCTGTAACATAACAAAATCACACTCAAGCACACCATATGACATTTTAGGTGAAATGCTCAAATTAAAACTGTATATTATTACACCCATATTATTACCCTACCAACCACACTCAAGCAGGCATTACTTCTGCTGGACCCTGTATATACATTGTCTGTGCTTTTCTTTGGGTCCTTATATATATTTATGACTTCAGACTGTCTTCCCTACTTACTTTCTAGCTCACATCTTCTATACCCTCAGTAACCTACCATTGTGTGCAGAAATTAAAAGGTATCCATTAATTCTTTACTAGGAGGGTGAGGTTCACTTACAAGGCAATCCATGGATACATGTACTTAAAACAGTTTCCACCACTCTCCATATTTATAAAAAGTATAGCAAGTGGTCCCTGTACAGTAAATACATCCATTCTTTCAATGGGGAAGAAAGAAACTAAGAGTACATATTGATTGATCCCTTTGGCCTTTCCAGTATGAGGTACATCTTGCAAAAGCAATTATGACACTATAGATTCAGTAATTGAACTACATGAACAATTATTTTATCATAAACATCTCATTAGTGTGGTTGACCTAGAGTAACAGTAGTATTTGTAGGACTAGGAAAATATCCTTAAACTGATTTCTTCTGTTACCCAAGGCTAAGAGAAGTGCTTCTTAATTTTTCTGGCACCGTGGACCTCTATGAGAAAGCTATGGACTCTCTCCCAATAAGAACATCCACACAGGTATTTATACAAACTTTGCACAAACTGTCTGGGGGCTCACAGACCCTGTAAAGTTAAAAACCCCGCCACAGAGGGGGTCTCCTGTTAGACACTCACAGCTCTCACTCACCAAAGAAATTCTCCTTTTAATTCAAGTCATTCAAGGAAATTTTAATCTACCGAAAGTATCTGGCAGCAATTTGTTAACTTTTTCTTAGAACAAACTATTACATCCAAATCAGATGTCAAAGATCACAAAGAGTGGAAATGGAGTTAAGAGTTACTGAGTGGGAGGGGAGGAGAGAAGGGTCACCAGTGCCTGGCAGCTTTCACATTTCATGTCACTGCCTCACAGGAAAGCTCAGGTGCCCAGACACATGCCCCACGTGAGTAGCATGAGCTTCCTCCAGGCCACGCACTACTGCTAAACCTCAAACATCGGGAGCGGCGGCTTCATACCCTAAAAACAACAACTGAAGCTAAGAAAAATCAGCGGGAGCAACTAATCGTAAAATCTCCCTTCAAAACTCAAATCTGGAGATAAAAATACGTTCCTAAGCTGGAACGCCAGCGGACTAACACATTGTGACTACAACAGTCGATAAATGACAAACAATAATATTACTGACACGTAGTTGTGGAATTTTAATCTCTTTTCACTCAACCCTTTTTACACAACTTATTTGTTAAATGCATTGGTAAACAGAATTTATGTCTTTTGTAGTCAGCATGAGAATGAGAGCAAGATATCACAAAAATCTAAATTTTAAGACAACATAAAATGGCTAAAATCAGCCCTGGCCAGCGTGGCTCGTTGGTTGGGGTATCATCCAGTAAACCAAAAGGTCGCAGGTTCAAAAGGCCCCCGTCTGGGGCGCACACGAGAGGCAACCAATCGATGTTTCTCTCCCACATCAATGTTTCTCTCCCTCCTTCCCTGCTCCTCTCCCTAAAATCAATAAACACATCCTCAGGTGAGGATAAAAATGAAATAAAATAAAATGGTTAAAATCAAACTGTCTGTAGAAGTAACCCACCCTGAACATAATAGGTGAACTGGTAAATGTGGAATTTCAAAAACAGCCAAATTCTAATCAAGGTACGGGGTGTAAACTCAGTCTAATTTAGTGAAAGAAAAACCTGTAAATAAATGAGTGCCTTTCAGAGTGACTGGTTCAGTAACAGAGGCAAACTCCAAGGTACAGTGGGGACCACCAGAGACAGGGGTCATCCAGCAAATTGAGAGGAGTTAAATAAAGCTTCTCAGGACCTGCACTTCAAATCACAACTTTCTGAGCTGATATATTCAGGCCTTCCATGACCCTACCTAAAACTCACTTCTCCAGCTGAGTCGGCACTGCACGGCCCTCCACATCTCATTCCCCTCTTCTCCCAGAAAAGAATACTCTCCCCACTCTTTCCACACATCCACACACTGCTGTTCCTTCACGGCACAGCACCGTCACCAGCATCCCTCTCTCAAGCCCCTGACTGCTCCCTGACACCCTGCTGTGTTCCTTCCTCTGCTGTGTATCAAATGATGACCACAAAGGCCGATTTCCCTGCTCCTATTCCAACTGTCTGTCTCCTTGGGAGAGCGGATGTCTGTCTCTATATAGGACCTTAACATGGAATCGGTCATCTGTTCGTGAGATTTGTTCCAATTATCTGGCACTTGATTACATATCATCTCCTACTTAATGGCTCCTGGTAGAAATGTTGTCTTGCTTGTAAGTTTATTAGCTTCTTATAAGCAGTGATTAGCAGTATTGGGTACACAGCAAATACTTGTAAATAAATATTTGTAGAAACTAAATGTATTCAACAAACAAACAAAAAAACATTTCCTGCCCCTCTTTTTAAAATTTCCCCTAAGAGTTTTATGGCTTTTTAGTTAAACTTGTTGGGTGACACTGGTTAACAAGACCACACAGATTCAAGTGCACACGTCAACGGTACGCAGTTTGTGTATCGCACTGGGTGCTCACCCACAGTCAAATCACCTTCCCTCACCACGCAGCTGACCCCCTTTGCCCCTTGAAAAAATACTATCTAGATATAAGAACCAAGACTAGACAAATCTTAGTTCCAACAAATTCTGGGGAACCTGCTACCAAAAAAAAGAGTCTCTGGTCATTTTTCCTTTAAATTGAAAATCAGAACAAGGCTTCAATCTTCCTTTTTAAATTCTGTTCATTTTAACCAGTACTAACTCAAAGTTCACTGGTTGCAGGGACAACCAAAGAGGTCTTATTTTAGATATCTAACAATCTGTCATTTGGGGTGAACTCCCTAAGTTACTTTTCCTAGTAGAGCTAGGTTTTGAATCGAGCCATCCCTACTCATTTGTTGGGGCCCCCCTTTAACCAACAGAAACACTTTTCTAAAACAGCTTGCAATTTCTGAGGCACTGAAATAAAAGCTATCTACACCTTACGGACTGCCCTGGACGTATTACCACCACCGCCTTATCAAGTGAACACGGCTAGACACCACAGCGTGCGGACAGCACAGGCAGGCGCAACCCGGAAAAGGAGCCGCTGGGGGAAGGTGCGGAGGGTGTGGCAGTAGACGACAGGGTGCTTGGGCCTGCTCTCTGTTACTCTGTGTCTTGCCAAGAAATCTCTACTTCGACAGTGTTGAAACAAATAACAATTTTAATGATGTTTCAGTATTTTAGTGTTCTTTTTTACTACAGTCACATTCCTGGCACTTTAATTTCCCTCTGCTTGGTATGGAAGGTTGGATTGTTGGAATTTACACTGCAAAGAAAAAGGGGCAGCTGGGTGCCCCAATTAAAGAGATGAGGAGCTCAGACATCTCAGTATCCTGAGACACAGGGGACTCCCCAACACGGGCACAGCTCTTTAATTCAGTGGCCCTGTCATCGCACCCTAATGATACCAGGGAAAGGGAGCAGCACTTAATCTGATGCCTCAGGCCACACTTTCTTCCCCTTCCAACGGAAAAACCCAACGAGCTATTGTGCCGATCAACATCCCTCAAGAAATAATGAGCTGGAAGGCACCGAGGAAATCATAGAGCCCAAGCTGAAATTTCTGAGCTGAGAAACTGTGCCTTCACTTGACGTCTGACACAGAAGCCCAACATGTGAAACAGAGCGGGGTGCCTGTGGTTGGGTGGGGCTGGGGCACGGACTGCTCTTCCCAGTACCAGTTAGTGGCAAAGTCCGGGCTACAGCCCGCTCTCATGTGATGTTAGGAGACGGGCAATTGAGTGCAGTGGCACCTCGCTTGGATTCTCTGTAAAGCTGTAGAGTCCAGGGGGAAGGCAGGCTCTGAAGTTGAGTTGGCATGCCGGCTCCACGGCTTACTTGTTGTGTAACCTGAGGTTAAATTTTTTAAACCTCAGGGAGTCCCATCTATAAAGTAAAAGGGGGAAAATGTCACAGAATTCTTCTGAGATGTAAAGAATAGCTAACATAAAAATTTCCTAGCAGAGTATCTGTTACGTTAGTGCGTAACACTGTTCTTTCTCTTCTGTTTGCATTATCTGACAGAAAATGGAATCTTTATCCTTGCTTTCAAATCACATTTTAACTTTTTTTTACAATTCACATTGCAAGGAACAGAGAGAGATACAGATACACATACGTGTGTGTGTGTGTGTGTGTGTGTGTGTATCACTAGTCAGTACTATTACAATTAAGAAAAATAGCCCACTCACTTTGTCACCGTAATTAAATACAGAGCAAAACAAATGCAATAACTAAAAAACTATCGGTTAAGAAACAGCCAATTTATTAGGACCTTCCACATTAGTCTTTCAATGATAACATCTCCAGTAATACTGATTTCTTCACAAGTTTTTGCAAAATTTATAAATGGGAAGAAATACTCCATACTAGGTTTCATATATTGCTTTAATGCATCCTGTATTCAAGCATTATTATTATTAGCAGGCCTACCAAAATTTCCATCTGAGAATATCATTAGTTAAAATTTCAATTTCAAAAACTTAGGTGTTTTGTCACAAAAATTCCAAATCTTTAATTTCATAACATCATGAGATTAAGATACAACAGATTTAAGGCATATTTGTACACCGCTGAAATGTTCACGAACTCCCAGATTAGATTAAAAAGAAAGAACAAAAGCGAATCAGCTGACCTCCAAAACAAATCTGAAAGAAATCTGCCTGCAGGAAAAGCAAACAGCACAGGACCATTGGAGACGGCTAAGTGTTCTTACTCTGTCCACCAGAGGGAGGTGTTGTTTAACTATTGATGAAAAATTTTAAACTCAGGAATTAAATTTTGTACTTTGAAAAGGAAAAAAATGTGTATTCCATTGAAAGAAAACCTAGAAATATGTCATTAGATATCTGTAATTGGGTTAAAATATCATAAAAGATGGTCCATTTTCAAAATCATTTTGTGCCCGTGTAGGGCTATCCTCAAATGAAGAGAGACTGAGTACGCTAAGTTTCATGGGACCACGGCCACTGCAGCTCTGACGGGCCCTCGCCCTCACTCGCAGCCTGACGCTAAAGCTCAAAGAAGCCCTGGCTGGTGTGGCTCAGCTGGCTGAGCATCTGTCCCGCAAAGTGAAAGGTCACCAGGCCGACTCCCCTGGGGACACACCTGGGGTTGCACTCCAGTCCTTGCTTGGAGCTTGTGTGAGAGGCAATGATGTTTCTCTCACGTATCAATTTTTCTCTCCCTCTTTTGCCCTCTCCTCCCCTCTCTCTAAAAACAAGTAAATAAAATCTTTAAAAGTATATAACATAGAACTCAAAGAAGGCAGCAGACAGTGGCAGTTGGAATCCTAACTTTTTATCACATATTTTAAACCATTTGATGATGCTTAGGGCACATTTGTATTAAACACCCACCCCACCATGCTGTAAATACACTCCCACTTAGCAGTAAATATACCCAGAATTTCAGCTTGAACGATTCAGTCACTATCCTTTCACAGTAACAAAAGTGCAAAATACCAACGGGTAAGGGGACGGGGTGTAGCCTCCACCCCTAGACACCACTTCAGGGGAACAGCAACCATCTACCCCCATTTGCAGTCATACGGTCATATTCAGATTTAATCTGAACTTTACACACACACACACACACACACACACTTCTCTCGAGTTTTATTACATTCAATTACCTCCTAACTGCCAAGCGCTTTGGGCTTTATCTTCCTGGACTCATCTACGGTGTGTCTCTGCAATTACTCTCCTCTTTAAATCTTTCTCTTGTTTCCCAAATACATTTCTGTTTTGATTTTCCTCCTGCCTGTCTGGCTGACCCTGCTGAATTTTTTAATCGCTTCTTTTTCGGGCTGCCCTTTAAATATTTTTCTTCTTCCAGTACCATCTTCGACCTCTTTTTCATTTTGCACATGCTTCCGGGGCAATCACAGCCAGTTACAAAATCTCCTCTCTGGCCCAGACCTGTGCGCCCACCTGCCCCTGAATATGTCCACTGAATGTGCCACAGGCACCTCAAACGTGGCAGGTCCAACATGCCGTCCTTCTTCCCACTCCCGCCCCTGCTCTTCCTTCAGGCCTGCGCACCCTGTTGGAAGGCATCACCAGCTACCCAGCCGCCCTAGGCCGACGCCACCCTCAGCCTCCCCACCCTCCTTCCACATCCATTCAGGAGCCCAGGGCAGCACCTCAGTCTCCGCAGTAGGGCTCCTCTCACTGCCAGTGACACAGACCTGTCATCATTCCTCTGTGACGGAAACACAGGTGGTTTAACCCTGCTGTCCACTCCTCCTCTCTCTGTCACAGAATGCCCAATTTTTAGCTGGGAACAGGGCCACGCAGAATAAAGATGGCATTTCTGGCATTTCCCTTGCAGCTAACTGTGGCCATGGCGCCACATTCTCAACGCTGAGGGGTAACTGAAAGTGCTCTGCGGGAATTTCTCCAAAAATACCCTTAACTTACAGGCAGCACAAGACCCTCTGCCCTTCTGATCCTCCCCTTCCTCCTTCCTGCTCTCAGGAATGTGGCCAGAACTCCAGCAGGCAGATCAAAAGATGAGAAATGGTCAAAGGCTGGCAGACCACACTGCCCAGAGGAGGCAGGACTACCCAGAATGCGGGACCACCACTGAGCTCGGAATTACCTGGACTCCTTCCAGGGAAGGGAAGAGGGAACTTTTATTTTGTTTAACTCACTGCGGTGTACCTTCCTAACAAGGTGCACTGCCTCCAGTTTCACCTTTCTGTGACTGCCATCCCATCTCTGCCCTGCTTCCAGACGGATTTCCCAAATCCCAAACGTGGAGTCATTCATTATTGTTTTTAAATCACTAACATGCATACTCCTTAGCACGGCATATAAGCTGTAACCTGGCCCTGCCCGGCTTGACCCTCCGCCCTCACTCCTGTCCAGCGACACCAGCTGCTGAGGACATGCCGTGGTGTTCACAGCACCACATCTTTGCCTGTCGCTTCCCAGCACCTATCCACCTTACCCTTGAAAATGCTGCTCAGGTCATCACCTCTCCCAGGAAGCCTTCCCTCCTGTCTAAGTTAGCTGTGCCTTCCAGAGCCTCCCAAAGCCCCTCCCCTCACATCCACTACTGCAGGAATCGCATCGCGTTGAAATCCTCACATTCTTGGCCACTTCCGTGGCCAGACTCCACAGTCAGACTGTGTGCTTATCTGTCCATCTCCAGCCCAGCGACTATTGATCTTCCTGAATCCTGAAAAAGCAAACACCCTCAGGAGTGCCTTCACTTGTCTCGAAGGAAGCTGTTGGCATCTGATACCTGACATAAATGAACACCCAGGCCTCTCAGTGCTTTGCCCGGGCCTGTTTCCAGTCCAGGAGCATTTACCAACTGTGTTCCAATAACATCCGTTTGGGGAAAGTTAGTAATGTCAATCATGTGTGGGTCTCCAGCCTCCCCACACAGCCTCCAGTTCAGTGACCTGCCAAACTGCCTCCACCCTCCAAGTACCCCACCCCCACCCTGCTGGGCACCTCCCACTTCAGTCTGCAATTCCCACCATTTCTCCTTTAGACCTCAGCACCACTCACACCTGGGGAGGACTCCCTGCTCTCCCAACACTCTCAATAATCCTGTAAAATGTGGCTGAAGATGACCTTAAACTCACCAGTCTCTACAATCAGCTTTATTCTCCTTTCTAAAACTAGGTTTTGCCTCTCAAAATTTTTTAGCACTTGTCTCTTTCTTCCTGATTTTCAAAGAATACCTAAAGTGGATCTATACCTTATCTGTAAATGTGCTCAGCCTCTTAGGACAGAATCCACCAGAGGTCAAGTTCATGTAACAGGAGCAAGGTGAGCTCTTCTTGGGCTTCAGTTTCTCAGCAGCGTTTCCTCTACCAATACCAAGACAACTGCTCTCCTTGAAGAGCAGACCCACCCAAGCAGGAGCTTCATGCCTCCACTCTATCTCAGAACTCTCTCAACATTTCCTCACCCACCCTTAGGAAGGAGCCTGACCTCTCTCTCCTTGTCGAAAGTCTCCGTCAGACACCACGTAGTCACTGCCCGTGACCCTGAGGAGAAAGAAGGGCTGACTGCTCAGTGCTGTCCAAGAACCGCCTGGTTCTGAACCATCCAGGGAGCTCACTACAGTAGTAGCTTTTTGGATCACACCCCAAAATCAGAATTACTGCAGTGAGGATCAAGAATCTGACTGTTTTTCACCTACATGGAGGTATAATGACGAATACATTTGTGAGATTTTAAAGTGCACACAGTGACGGCCTGGTACACGTACATACTGTGAAAAGGAGAATTCAAGTCTTTAACGTGCACCCCAAGCGCGTGTCAGCACTGCACTCCTAACAAGGCAGGGCAGGGGCTGCCAGAACCCCCGGGGACTGTCACCTGCAGCCTGAGCAGCTGCCTTGCTCACCCCAGCTGTGCAATACGGAGAATATCATTTTCCCAGCACACCACAGAGCAGAAAGGTCATGGGGCTCCTCGAAGTTCCGAGAACACCATTAAATCAGTATTTCTAGGGGAGGTTCACAGCAATCATCTTCAAAACTTCCACAGGTCAGTCTAATATGCTTTAAAATATCAATTTTCAACTTTTTAAGAGCAAAAGTACCTTTTCATAGCAAGTATTTTGCAATGTCTCCTTTATTATTCTAAAGTGAAATTCATAACATAACCTAAGTACAAAATTCAAACCAATCAATATAATGATTTACCATATGTGGTACATTCAGTACTAAGAAGAAATGCTCAAGTCAGTCAGACACTTGCCTGCACCCAATGGAGAGTCCCCCTGAAAGCCAGGTGCCAGAGCAGACTGACACAGGTGTGTTGCATTGATGACTCAATAGCAGGGGTACTGCCTTGTGGGGCATGATATTTAGAAATGGTGAACAATTTTTAGGAAATTTCCAAACGCAACAAAGTACCGTGGTCCCACCTTATCAGCAGTTTCACCCTGTGTAGTTTTAGTTACCCACAGTCAACAATGATCTGAAAATATTAAATGGAAAATTCCGGAAATAAACAACCCGTAGGTGTTAAGTGTGCACTGTCCTGAGTAGCACCACGAAATCCTGCTCTGTCCCACTGCATGCTGCCTGGGACGTGGGTCGTTCCTTCACCCAGCGCGCCCATGCTCCACACGTTGCCTGCCCACTAGTCAGTCACCCAGTAGCCATCTTCTTGGTTATCAGATCGGTTGTGAAGGTGTGGCAGTGCTGGTGTCTTTCACGTAACCTCGTTTCCTCCCCCTGCTTTATCCCATCACGTGGGCATGCCGTCATCCCATGTCACCACAAGACGACGAAGGGTAAGTGTTGCGCAGTTAGATATTTTGAGAGACCACACTGACTTTCATTACAATGTACTGTCATAATGTTCTATTTCATTATTAGTAAATGTCATTAACCTCTGGCTGTGCCCAATGTACACATCAAACTGTCATGGATAAGTATGCATAGGAAAAAACATAGTATACATACGATTCAGTATATCTGCAATTTCAGGCATCCTCTGAGCGGCATGGAGAGGATCCACCGTGGATAAGGGGGTACGACTATAAAATCTTCCCTTGACTCACATGGCGGTTATCATCCTGAAAGAGTCACTAATGAAAAAAACCATGCCAAAAACTTCGTTTCCATATCCCAAGTCCAGGTCACTGGAAACCTGTGCTTCCCCTACGTAAGGTCCAGTGGATGAGGGCAAGCAGCATATGAAATCATCCTTCCTGCACAGCACCGCCCTCGCACTCCTAGCATCCCTGGCCTTGTCTGTTTAAGGCCAGTAGCCAACCCTCACTCCCCATCATTGTGACATTTAAAAACACCCCCACAAACTTCCAAAACCACTGCTTTAAGACAGCCATTCAACCTGTGCAAGCAATCAGGGCAGGGGCACTTGTATCGGGCTGCAACATTACCTCTGCCCTGTGCCACTGTCTCACATTATATTGACTCCAGAAGCTCTGCCTGATTCCACCTATACAAAAACTTCCCAAAGCAAATATTTACATGAACATGAGCATAACAGAAATGGCTGGTGAAATTCCACATGAATGCACAACCATCGCAGATATGAGACCCTCTTCATAAATTCCTTAAAAACTAATGCACACTCTTCTTTTACAATCAAAGCACGTCTTCCTATTGACACTACATTTCAATTTCAGAGATGTCCTTTCACGTGCCCGATTGCTCTTCAATTGGCAGTGGTAACCAAGCACTTCAGCTCTGAATGTCACACGATAGTTCAAAGGCATTCAAGAATTCCACAATGAGTCCTTTCAGTACTCAGATGGTTTATAAACAGCTCAAGTAATTACCTTTTAAATACAGTAGTTCTTAAGCCTGTGTGTCCATCACATTCGCCACCTAGAGCTGCCTAAAGACTGAGAGATGCCTGGGTCCTTGCCTGCTGGGTCCCCTGACCGCAGGTTCTAATTGCACAGACCTGGAGAGGAAGGGGACCAAGAATCTTACTCTTTTTCAAAGGTCCATAAATTCTTTGGCTGGCAGGCTTAATCCAGGTTTGTGGCTCCTGAACATTATACAATTTGGATGCTCTTTTTAAAAGAAGAAAAATTGCTAAGGTCTCCCAAAGAATTGGTGGGTGCTATTCAGGGTTGCAAAACATGACATAATGAGAATCACGACTGGGAACCATGACCGAAAGTATAAAGTCACACGCTAGCACGACTTTAAAGCGGAGACCAGAAGCCCAAGTGCCTACAGGCTTTGGGAGGAACATAAATGTAAAGCGGGAGACAGCACAGGAAGGGAGCCGGCTGCAACCGGCGGGTACCGGAGCTCCCAAGGCTCCAGCTGCTGTTTTGCGCCAGTGATAATGCCCACTCAGTGCTGAAATCTCAGACTTTTCAACAGAAGTTCAGAATCTGGATTTGACACAAAATCTCCCGATTTTTAAAAGTTAGCTCAATGTTTTCACAACATACTGGCTAGACCAAATAAAACATGAAAGATGCCAGTGTGTGACTTTTGCTCTACAAAATAAAAGGGAAAAGATACCTCCTCCTAAAAACAAAAGGAAACTTAAGATTAGATGGTGGATTTAAGGAACAATGAAGGGAGACATGGCTAAAAGCTTATTTCTAAAGCAGTCTGTGCGCCTGACAAAAAATTTTATTCAGGGACCCATCTCAAGAACCCAAATTCATTCCAAAATACCCTAATAGCACCCAAAGACTCCTGTTACGTCAAGAGAAGACTAGCTCTCCCATATAAAATGCACAAAGAGGAAAGCTTTAAAAATGAATCGTTAATGGCTAATAAGTGCACGTACAAACTTTGACCCCAATTACATACAGTGCTGCAAGCTTCTGGAGATAAAATCTCGCTGTTCTAATAGAGGCGCTGTTCCAGTGCTGTACCAAGGTTGATCTGATCCCACTCTCAAAAAAGTCAAATCCTGCTCCTCAGCTTTTATAGCTGCTTTAAAAAAAAACTACAATGAACTCTGGTTCAAAAAATAATGACTCTCCTAGACAAAATTAAAGCTTTCCAACAGGCCCTCCAGACTGATTTTTGCACTCCTTAGCTACCTCAGTACATGAAACACCAGGCTGTTCCGATGAGGGCGTTCAGTGTGCAGAGGTGCGGGCCAAGGTGGGATAAGGTGCAAACACTGACTTATCACAGCCAAAGGGAGCGTTTTCGGTCCCTCCCTGGCCCGCTCCTCCAAGCCAAAACTTACCACTAAAAACTATTGCTGATCCAGCAGAGCCTACAGAATAGCTAAAACAATAGAGGACATCTGGCCAACCTAATAAAGGCCAAGGAATGGTGAGCTAGTTTAATACATACTTGTGTATCATAATGTATAATCATTTTTTTGCGTTCCATAATGGGTGGAAAGAAGGCTGGGAAGTAGAAAGGAAGGAGCAAACTAAAAAATATGTGCCCAAAACAGAGCATTTACTAAGAGGGTAGGCATAAAATTATAAACCAACTTGTATCTGAGGTGAAGACAAGAAAATAACTCAGCGGAAGACCCTGGAAGCAGTGGGTTTGTCCTTGTTGCTTTGCATGGCTGGAGTTTTCTACACCGACGCCCACCCTTCCTAAGGCAACGACTCCTTGCTTTCCTGGGGCCTCTGGCCCTTTACGAGATCAGTGCAGGAGCGCGAGGAAGGCTGAGCCGCAATGCTTCTGCTTCTGCACCCTGCTCCCCAGGAATTCTGTGTGGATGGAGAGGTGTCCACCCACATCAGTAAGATGCTCTACATTTACCTAACACATTCCATCATTAAGAATTATTCAGCTTCTTCACACCATAAGCAAAAAGTAACTCAAAATGAATCCCAAACCTATATGTAAAATAACTATCAAACTTAGAAGAAACTATGGGAGTAAACCTTGACCTTGGATTAGACAATAATTTCATTGAGATGTCACCAAAGGGACAAGCAATGAAAGAAGAAATAGGTAAATTAGACTTGATTAAAATTAAAAATATTTGTGCTGCAAATGATACTATCGAGAAAGTGAAGAAAACCCACACAATGGGAGAAAATATTTGCAAATTATGTATCTGATAAGGTATGTATATACAGAATATATAAAGAACTCTTATAATCCAATCATAAAAAGACAAACCAATTAAAAACTGGATAAAGGATCTGAACAGACATGTCTCCAAAGAAGATACAAACAAGCCAACGGGCACATGAGAAGATGCTCATTAGTCATTCAGGAAGCGCAAACTGAAACCACAGTGAGACACCACTGGACTGCAGGTCCACTAGGGTGGCTGCAACTGTTTGTCATAAAAACGAGTGTGGGTGAGAATGTGGGGAGACAGGAACCCACAACAAGTCCTGGTGGGAATGTAAGAAGGGGCAGCCACTGTGGAAAATGACTTAGAGGCTCCTCAAATACAACCACTGTGTGATCCAATAACTGATCATAATAGCCAAAACGTGGAAGCAATCAAATGTCCATCAAATGATGAATAGATAAATCATCATTTAGCACTACTTTAAGGAGCATTATCCCACAACTTTCCACTGTGGAATAAAGTAGTGGTACATGCTGGAGCTTGGATGAAAACAAGAAGGGAAAACGCTGGTCACAAGAGACCACACACTACATGATTCCATTTATACAAGATGTCCAGAATGAGCAACTCCATAGGGACAAAAATAAATTCGTGGCTGCCCAGTGGAGGGAGGAGACAGACAGTGACCGCTAGTGAGTGCAGTCTCTTCTTTTTGGCGTGATGAAAATGCTCTAAAGTTCATTGTGGCAGTGGATGCACAACTCTGTGAAGATACTAAAAACCACTAAGTTTACACTTTCAATGGGTTACTTGTATGGTATATAAATTATCTCAATAAAGCTATTAAAAAGCAGTCTCACTTCTGGAAATAAAATCCGAAGTGATATCTGCCTCTTCATGTTCACTGCAGTATTATTTTCAATAGCCAAGACATGAAAAGAACCAAAATGTTCACTGACTGATGAGCGAATAAGTAAGATCGGAGGGGGGGTGTGCGTGTGTTTATAAAACGGAGCCAGAAGAAAGAGGAGATACCTGCCATTTGCAACAGCATGGACGTGCTTTGGGGCATTTCGCTAAGTTAAGGTAAGTGAGACAGAGAAAGACAAATACCAGATGATCTCACTTATATGTGGAATCTAAAAACGACAAACTCGTGGAAACAGAGTACATCGGTGGTTACCAGGGGCCGGGAAGAGGGGAAGGAGGGAGATGCTGGTCAAAGGGTATGAACTTCAGCTACAAGAAGAATAAAGTCTGGAGATATAAAGTACAGCATGCTGGCTACAGTTAAAAATATTGTATTGTATACTTGAAATCTGTTAAGAGAGTAGGTCTCCAATGTGCTCAGAATGGAGTTTTGTGTGGTATCTTCAGAATGGTGTTATCTTCTAAATGTGCTCCCCTCACCCAAAAAAAAAAAGGCAACCCTGTGAAGTGATGGACATGCTCCGTGACCTTGATACGGCGATCATTTCACAACATATATGTATATCAAGTCAGTACGCTTCAAACTCACACAATGTTGTTTGTTAATTAGAATAAAACTGAGGAAAATCGAGAATTATTCAGGCTCCTGCGTCACTATGGCAGTGGGACAGAAGTTTGCCTCCTCTAAGTCCTATTTCAAATTTCAAAAGAAAATAAATTCATGACAGTGCTGACAGAAAGAGAAACATGATTAAATAGAGATTTTAATGGGTTTGTCATACCAAAAGGGGTAGGACTATGACCACAGACAAAATACAGCAGAAGTCACGACCTGGACTAACCCAGAAAGCCTCAGTCATCCTAACAGCAGAGCCACAGGGAAGCTAAAAGCCCAAGCTGGCAGGTGTCCATACCTGGAATGGGAAGAAGAACAGATGTCAACAGCAATTAACTGAAGAATTATCTAGAGAACAGCTCCCCACATTGGCCCCCTCCCTTCTTCCCCAGACGCTTGCTGGCACCAGACACTTGGCCTGGGTGTAGTACAGCAGGCAGCACACCCACCTGCCCTGCACAGCTTACCTGACCTCACTCGGAGTCTTCTCAGCTCTCCTCTGCGTACAGGGAAGAAGCCTGCTGGGGCCACACAGTCCACACACAGAGGAACCCCAGCTACCTATATTTGGGAGCTGTTTTTCATTCATGTGTAGGAATGGAAAAACAAACTCCAACAGACATTTAGGAAAAGCAGTGGCTTTCAAGAGAATTTCTAAGACTTAATGAAACAGAACTGACACTGGATGAAGCAGAACTGCAGAAACAGAAGGTAGACTCAGAAAACAAATTCTAATTAATTCTTTAGAGATATTCAAGATTGTAATAAAAGAACAAAGTGCGATGAAAACTGAGTAATCACAGAATGGGAATGAGCTCTTGAAATTATAAATATGATTATCAAAATAAAAATGTTCCTAGAAAGAACAGAAGGTGATATTTTATTTTTTATTTTTAAAGATTTTATGTATTTATTTTTAGAGAGAGGGGAAGGGAGGGAGAAAGAGAGGGAGAGAAATATCAATGTGTGGTTGCCTCTTGCACGTTCCCCACTGAGGACCTGACCCCCAACCCAGGCATGTGCCCTGACTGGGAATCAAACCAGCGACCCTTTGATTCTCAGGCTGGTGCTCAATCCACTAAGCCACACCAGCCAGGGTAGAAGGTAATATTTTAAAACAGGAGAAAAAAATTAAGACACATATAAACTTAATCTAATCTAGGAGTATCAGCATCAATCTATAGGAATTTTGGAAGTAAAAACCATTAAAAAATAGAGAGGGAATAATTTTTAAAAAATAGAACAAATGTTTCCATATGTCACACCTCCTGACACGTCAGAGGGCGGGGTAAAGAGAACCCTTCCGGGTGTCCACAGAGAAGGAGCAGATCACACACAAAGGAGCAAGCATCCGTCCAGTGCCAATGGGCCCCACAGAGGGCAAAACAATGCCCCAGAGTTCTGAAGGGAAGTGAGCTGAACCTGGACTTCAAGTCCAAAGAAATGAGCAATGAAGCATAAAAACAAAAGTCACTTTCAGACATACAAAGCTGTAGAATGTTACCCATCCCGGAACCTCTCTGCAAATATTACTAAGTGATATACGCCAGGAAAAAAAATATTCTAAGAATGCAGCATGGAATCGAAGGAGTAGTACATCTAATGAAGGATACAATAAAGAATTCTGTCAAAGCGTAAGGACAACAGTGATACAGAGGCCTAGAAAATGTATGGCGCAATCTAGAACAAGCTGTTAGAAGGTTCTAAGAAGAACGTCCTCAAGATGAAAATGAATCGGCAGTTACAAATCATACAGTTATACCTGGTGATAAAGTGAAGACCTAACAATCAAACACAAATTGTAACAATCTGCTCCCTCCTCCCCTTGTTCCTTCTCCTCCTGCTCAGGTTGGCTGTACTGTCTCTTGAGCAGAAGAGGTTAGGGACACAAGATCTACTTCTTCACTTAAGGGCCAACTACGCTACTTGCTTGCTGCATCCTGTACATGCTGATGCTAGATTTTAAGTGGTTGGTTTGAGTGAACCTGTAGAGACTAAGCACAAAAAGATTTTGTTACAGTTACAGAACAGAACATAAAGGCCGTAAGCCCTGTAAAAGAAAAGGTAAGACAAACCCCAGCCGGCCAGCTCATTATACTGATATGCAAGGCTGCAGGTTCAATTCCCGGTCAGGGTATGTATAAGAATCAACCAATGAAAGCATAAATAAGGGGAACGACAAATCGATGTCTCTCTCCCTCTCTCAAGGAAAAAAATCAATAAAAAAGTTTATAAATCAAGAGAGAACACAGGAGCGAGATTTTGTAAACTTCCAAGAGTTTGTGTAAGAAGTTAGCTGATCCCTCCTCTCGGCACCCCACAGGCCTGGTCACTTCCTCACACGCCCCCGTCAGTCACTTGTCCTCCCTCCACCTGGGGAAGTCTTAGTCTTCTTCAGGGGCTCTCTCAAGTACTTCTTCCTCCTGGTCTTCGACCAAAAGGAGAGACCGGTGACCTTGGCCATCTGATACTGCCTTAGGAACATTTCAAACGTCCTTTCCCACAATGAAGCCACCCCCCTGCTCAATGGCCTCCACCTGAACAGTTCAGAAAAGCCATTCGGGCCACCAAAGTGCAGCAGTCTCGAGAGGAAGGGAGTGCGTGGGAGTGGCAAGTCCGGGAGGTACTACCACCCATCTGCTAACGGATTCAGGCCTGGTGGTTAGCCCATGTGAGGCTCCCACGACCCCTCTTTTTTCACTTTGCAGCTCCCAGAATATTGGAATGGAAGAGGTGAACCTACCACTAGTGACTCGCCATCTCCTCATTAAGTCACAGCACAACTGACGTTACAGACAGCCCAGAGCCTCTCAGCAATTACCAACTATTGCTCTGGCCCTCGAACAGCCCCTGAAAGCTGCGACAGCCCCCGGAGGGGAGCAGAGAGCAGAGAAACAGAGAAGCATGGTCCCCTCTTCCCTTCCACTACGCTGATGAACAGATAATGAGAATCTAGACTTTAAATCCCAGCCTTGGGATTCTTCCCACTGTTCACAAGTCCTTCCATACTCCGCCCAACACCTTAAACACTGGTCACTGATTCAAGATCCCTGGAATAAGCAACAGCTTGCAAATAATCTTGACTTGTCTTTCCTAGAACCTCCCACCTGCAACCCACGTTAAGTCCCTGCTCAGTGGCCAAGTCTAAGCCTCTCTTCCTAGAGCAGCAACACTTTCCTTGAGCCTAAGTGGGGATCATGACCCCACTGACTTCACTGGTCTCAGGCCATGCCCCTGCCTGTCACTGGAGATACGTTCAGAAGTCCCTGCCAGCATTTCCGTTTCTCCAGCAGGCTGCTTCTGGAGCACTAAGCCTGTTCAAGTCACTTCTTTAATCCACTTTTAAAAAGTCTGGGTGGGAAGAGGCATGTCTATCAATCAAATTCAAACAGAAACACGATCCTACTCTCTCTACTACCTTTGCCCACGGTCCTCTGAATTTGGGCAGTGTTGTGATGACAGATGAATGGTCTATAAAAATAAACTTCAAGGGTATTTTTGAAATGATAAAAATATGCCAACATTTCTTTGTGAAGAGAGGAAAAAAGGACTTTTCAAAAAGTCAATAAAAACTTGCCCTTTGCCTTCCTATGGTAAGAAACAGCATCTGTTGCCTGTTCCAATTTCCTGATCAATCCACCTTGATTTACCTATCTAAAACAGAACTTGGCACTTCCTTTTTTCAGACCTGGATAAAGTGCAAATTCTTTACCCTGCCTTAGAAGGCCCTGCAAGATTCTACCCGTTTGGTAATGGTTATCTTTCTAAACCTCTCTCACTGATAGGCTTTACAAACCAACCAGGCTAGTCCCCTCCCTGTTCATCAAACAATTGATATTTTCTGCTACCACACCCTTGCTCATAACCTGCCCTGTCCCAAAACTCTATTAATCAGAACCCTAGTTATCACGAACAAGTTCAACTTCCCCTCCTCCATGAAGTCATCTGTACAGCTGGAAGTGACCCTTCCCTTCCTTCAGTCACAACAGACACACTTCTCCCTGACCAAAGAATAAGCTGCCCAACGTCAAGAACTGCATCTTCTACTTCTTGGTGCCCTTACAGTGCCCAGCACATAGTAAGTGCCCATTGAACATATTTGTTCAATAAATACATGCATACATTCACACCTGCAGAGTAACATCACACTAAATAAAAACTAACACTCATTTTTTACCAAGGCAAATGAGGAAAAGGTTGAAAATATTATTCTGATTTGCCTCAGGCACATGGAAAACAGCTCAAACCTATGAGTAAAGATGAACCAAACTCACACATCAATAAGTCAGATGACTATGCAGACATCTGATTTACAAAGCAAAGGAAAAATCATGTTTTATCAAAGTCAAAAATGCTTCATCAGCACAAAATCACAATGTGGTATCAAAGTTAAGGCAATGTCAAGAAGGAGTTTTAAACAGTATTGAAGTGACTGTAATAAGTATTCCCTCTCTGAAAATAGTGAATAGATGATTAAGTGCCCCAAAGCTAGAGCTCAGAATAGTTAGGTATTTGTGCTACATGATAAGCAGCAAATTGGGACCTGTTATAAAGGCAGGATGATATTTTAAAAGTAACTTAGCCTGTTTCAAACGTTATTAACAGTCCCCAACTATTGAAATGTCTAGTAAGTATTCATTATCAAGGTAAAAGGAATTACTAAATGGCTGCATATACACTGCGTTCTTGATATACCCAGATATCACGGGGTCCACTAAATAATCCCACCTAATGTATGTCAAAAATGTACAGTGATCATTTGACTTTTTCAACCAAACAGCAACTACATTAGATCAGATTCTTTGTCTACCCAAAACAGAAATCAAGTCTCAGATGGTGAAGAAAGTCAGGTTTGTTCTTCCAAATGTCAACGCAAAGGTCAGGGACACGACCACGGAGACGCTAACGGCAGCAAAGACTTCCACAGCAGTTCGCACACACAGAGCGTGGTTCTGAGATCCTCACATCTGTCAGTTTACGTAATCCTCAAAAGAATTCTGAAACATGTATCACTATAATCTCATTGTCCAGACAGAAAACTAAGCCACAGATTAGACAACTTACTCAAGGTCACACACCTCACAAGGTACAGGGCCGGATTTCAAAGTCAGGAAGAATCTGATCCAGAGCCCGGGCTCCTGACCATATGCGACATCCCCTCCCCAATTCCCCATACATGCTAATATTCCCTTTATCATCTTTTCCTCCTGCATTTCACTTGCACTGCTGCCTTTCTACTTCTGTGAAATATGTCTGCTCTAATTACTCATCAAAACAGTCTTCCTAAGATGTAGAATTCAGAAGTATAGGATGTGATTCTTGTAGGTGATTTCAAGTAGGTTCATAGTGTGAAGAATTCTCAGCTCCCGAGATTGAAATTTCTGCAGTGCTTCGTATCCGTGACCTGAAGGAGAAGGGTAGGGAAACACTTACTGGTATCTGGAGTTTTCTCTTCAGGTCTGCCAAATAAAAATTCATACTTGGCCTTGGCAACACTCTGGGAATGTGCTGATGCGTTGTTACCCCAAACAAATGTCTCTGCCTGCAAAATCAGAACAAAACAAAGGTATATTAAAAATACATCACAAAGCAAACCAACCAAGAAGTTGGCTAAGTAATTATGACTCAACGGAGTGATATACATCCACCAAAAAAGAAACATGAAAAGCATACCCTGACAGAAATCAGAAGACAAGATGACGCCTGCAAGATTACAACTATACAGGTCCGGCCCCTTTTTATTACAAAATCTTTTACTACAAAATCATAAGCATGCAATTCTGTAACACAACAATATCACACTTGAGCACAGTGTATGACATTTTAGGTGAAATATTCAAATTAAAACTGTATATTATTGCACCCGTATTATTACCCTACCAACCACACTCAAGCAGGCGTTACTTCTGCTGGACCCTGTATTTACAAAGATAAACACATGAACATGTGTAGGGGGATAAGAAAAATATGAAGAGTTTGGCTGGATTGGAAGGCAGATTCATGGTAGAATTTTTTAAAATTAGGTTTACATAACCTTTTTACAATGAGAAAATTTTACTTAATTTTAGACACATCATTTTCCAAATAACTACCACTGCCCACAGCAGGCATGTTTCTGCCGTGTGGAGGGGTCTGCTAAAGTGAGCCAACAAAAAGGAATCTTTCCCCGAAAGTGATCACATTTTTATTCAATCAGGAACCTCGTTCAGCCAAACAAGGCATAGAAGAGCCAAGTATCCCATTTATACTAATTGTCCTAAATTTGAGAATCTGTCCCAGTGCCCTTTGGAATTCTTAAAAGTCCCTTATCTGAGTGGAAAACCACAAAGGCAACTGTGAAAGTGTTTCACACCGTGATTCTCAATCCCTACCACCTTCTTCACTGCCTTAGGCAACTGACAAAAGTCAGGAGCGCCTCCCTTCTCTGGCCTAGGATTAATTAAAAATAAGTAATGAAGTAGAAATCCCAAAACACAAAGCTGACCTCGTCCCATCAAGGAGTCATTTGGATCCAGACATTACCCACACGGGCCCCCACCCTCTAATTTAATGAGACATCTTTCCCATGTCTGAGCAGCAAATGACCCCGTTCACTTTAGGAGAGAGGAGTATGAGGAGTTTCATCAGCAACCAGACACTACCTTAAAGAGGGAAACTTTATGACATCTTTTCTGTCTTGGCACAGAAATGACTGGCAGCAGTCAGAAGGCCCATGACTGGGTTGTGATGAACTCCATCACCCCACTGCAGACAGACTCAGTGGGCAGGCCTCTCTTTGTTCTTGTACACCAATATCAGACCCACCTTGTACAATTTTGAGATTAGCAATTTCTTGAAATAGCTCTACTATCACTTCATATCCCTAATGTGTAAAATGTATCTTTCTGGAAAAGGTGCACATTCCTCTTGGAGTTAGATGCTTGATAATCATAGGTCGTTAATTATCCTTTCCCCAATAGAGAAGACATGTTCATTTTTTGATGTGTTTAGGGAGCTTCAGGCTGGTAAAAGAGGAACTCGGTGCCCTAATTTAGGTAGGGTAGGGAAGGCTCTCTGAGGAACTAATACCTGCAGAATTGAGAAGGATGAGAGGCTGGGGAAAGACAGAAACATCCATCTAAGCAGAAAGAGGGTCATACACGATGGCCTTAAAGCATGAAAGAACTAGGCTACCCCCGTAACTGAGAGAAGGCCAATGGGGCTGCAGAACAGCAGGCAAATGGGCAGGGGTGAGGCTGACCGAGCAGAGCACAGCAGGATGTCGACTGGAGGGGAGGCCAGGGCCAAACCACAGGGTCTACGGGTCACGGAAAGGTCTGCTGTGCAGGCCCGAAGGGTTTTAAACAGACAGCGGTTCCTTAACCTTTTTAAAGATCATTGATACTTTTAAAAGATTACAAGATTGTTACAGCAGAAAAGGACTGGAGTGACCCGAGAGGAAGCAGAGACATCAGTCAGGAATCCACATGAGAGAGTATGGAAGCTCAGACTAGGGTAAGGGCCATGGAAACAGCAGTGGATGAATCTGAAATGTACTTTGTAGGGAGGGTCTACACTAATTTTCTGACAGAGTGAATTTAAGGGATGAAGGGAAAGGAGAAATGAAGGACAGTTACAATAAATAATAATTACTAACCACCTGCCCCAGGCCAGGCACTGTTCTAATGGGATTCACGGGATCTCTCATTTGGCGCTCGGAACAATCCTGTTGGGTGGGCACTACCAACATCCCGGCCTCCCCGGTGGAAAAAAGGAGACAACGGGTGGGTAAATAGTTTATCTAAGGCTATACAGCTGGTAAATTGTGGATCCCAGATTCGCATCCTGAATCCAGAACCCATGGCCCAGAGAATGACTCCCAGGAACCTGGCTTGAGCAGCTGGGAACATGGATTAAGGGGGAGGGAGAGAAGGAAAATTAGCAATAGCATGAATTTGGGCTCCCAGGTGATTTCCCAATGGCTCAGTAAAAGAGAAGAAATTTCTAAACAAAAACCCATTACTATGGTGCTGGGGGCAGAAAAGATGCCACTGACAAAGCACCAGTTTTAAGAAATTTCAGGAAGATAATTTTCTGGCGTATAGTCTCAACCTAAAGCCTGAGCACTATTCTCTGAAGGAAGGTTCCCCTTGAGCAAAGGTTTTTAACCTCAGTTCCATGGGGGTCTGTCAATAGAACTCTGGAATTCTTAAGTTAGATGGGGAAAAACAATTCATCTTTACTTTCACTCACCTTAAGCTGAAACTTGGCATTTTTTTCAAATATAAAGGTGCGCAATGAACCACAGTATTATCATGAGTAACTCTGTGTCACCAACAGAAATCACAGCCACTTTCACATCACAGAACAGTTACTGCAGGTATTTTCAACCATCATTTACACTCACACCTACTTTGAGATGCTGGTAGTTACTAGACCCACCACGAAACCTTGTTATGAATAAAAAAATACAACGTATTGCCACATCACAAATTCATGAAATATTTTGGTAGCCAACACAGTTTGTTTATGTTGCAGCTCCATGTATATTATTGGATGCACTCAAAAAGCATTATTCTGACAAGAGGTCCAGAGCATTACCAGGCTATCAAAAGGGGCCACAGCACAACAGAAGATTAAGGGACTCTATTCAAGAGCCTCGGGCCTCAAGCTGTGGGTCATGGACTGTTAGTGGCTTGTGTAATCAGCTGAGTGGGTCGTGACCAGATTTTCACGTAAGTTTACACACACGCACACACAACAGAATAAAACTGCAAAGACCAGAATAAATAGCGCATAGTAAGATAAAAGCATTGTTTTATATGACTTCTAGGTATGTGTGTGTGTGTGTGTGTGTGTGTGTGTGTGTATGTGCGCATTTGGTCACAATATACAATGTACTTCTCCCCAGGAGTCGTGATCAAACTGTTGAAAACCCACTGCTCTAGAGTGCTTCTCAAAACCTGGCATGAGTGGGCACCTCCTACAGGGCTTGTCGCAACACACGTAGTGGGGCTGGCCCAGAGTTCCTGATTCGTGGGTGTGGGAGGTTTGGGCTGAGAATTTGCATCTTCTAGAAATTTTGCAGGTGATGCTGATGCTGCTGGTTCAGAGACCAAAGTCTGTGACCCATTGCTCTAGATCAATGTTTTCCA
>VMDR010005423.1:0-51847 GCA_007922815.1 Macrotus californicus
ACCGTGGAGCGTCGTGTTCAATGCAGGTGCTGTCCCTGGACAGACCGATCTGCACCAGGCATCAGACAGCAGCTCAGTCAACCAGCTTGGTCATCCCCAAACACTCCTTGAGAAAATGAGAGAGAGAGGTTCAGAGACTGGGTCTTGGGTGCATAGGTGCACCCCGAGTCACCAAGAAAACCCCCCAGGTTAAACCCAAGGCTTTTCCACAAGCCCACAAGACAGTTTGCAGGAATATGTTTTGAATGTCAAACTTTCTGAATTGCAGTGTTTATATTTGAATTCAACACCCCTTGCCCTTTGCTAGTACCTGCAATGAGGCTGTGTTCCACACGTCCATAAGGCCACTTTTCAGCAGTGGATGGGGTACAAGGACACCCTCTGTTGAGTCACCAGGTCTGCAGCCCACAGGACGCAGGCTGTCCACAGCTAATGCGAGTCAGAACGTGCATTCTTCTCGTCCCGTCCCGGCAGCGAGACTCTGCAGTTTAAGAGCCGCATAGTGGATCCATTCCAACAAACTACAGTGTTTAATTCCGACACCACTCTCTCAGTGAAAGCCCCACTGCTCAGAATTTTAAAGCAGAGGTGACTTGAAGCACGTGCCATCTGACGGTGGTGCTTTTTCATGTGGGGTTCAGAGACCCGTTTCCAGTGGACAGGACAGCAGCCGACACCTTGGCACCTGTGGTTCCCTTTGATTCGCGAACCCAGAAGTGGCTCTTCAGACAGAGATGAAAGTTGATTTTTAAGAAACACATGTTGAGTTAAGGGGGAAGAACATTGTCAACATCAGCACATAAAACAAATAACAATTTAAGATAAGCATTAGAGATCTGGCTTGATCTTGATTCTATTCACTGAAATCTTTTGAGGAGGATAATAAAGATTTCACTGAGATCCCCCGTGATTCTTCCTCCTGGTTCCACTGGGTGGGCTGGGGGCCCTGGCATTAGTTGCTGAGGTACTTTTGTTTATTTGTTGGAACTTAGCTCAGAACTCAGGCCAGGCTGGTTATGATTGGTCTTGATGTAAAAACAGGTGACCTCTGACCATAACTGACCATAACTGTTGATGGAGATTACTTCTGGTTCATTCTCTTTGAGATACTGATGTAGGTGGTTATTAGGCTCTTCCATGTGATCGCAAGGGAAGCATTCCAAGGGCCCACGCATGGGAGGTTGTGGTGTGGCAAGATGGTTTGTTTCTGTGGAAGGCTGCCCCTGGGTTTCCAATGTCCCATCTCCCTCCATCCCACCATAGGAAAAAATCAACCGTGTCCTCAGCAAGGCCAAGACAAAAGCCAGTGTCCAGAGTTACTGCTTCATGTTCACGCTGAGTCCTCTGCGTCCTCTGCTGTGGGTCCCAGTAGCTGCTAGACCCACAGGGTCATGCTTGTGAGTGAGAGAGCACGTGAACAAACAGGGCAAGTGCCCTATTGGGTGGGAGAGAGAGAGAAAGAGACATTTTATTCCCCTGGGATCATATTAGCTTGGGTTTGGGACAGTCCAGGGGCTTTCTCAGAACAACCAATGAACGTCCCAAGCTTCCGCGAGCTTTTGATAGGTCCATACCCCCTAGTTAGACTGATAGGCCTCTATAGTCAAGCTGCTCCCCCTTTGCTCCCCCACCAATCTGGTGCTGGGGGTTGGGGGTGGGGGAGGTGGGGGTTGGGGAGGGGGAGGGAGGAGTGTTAACCCCCTTGGTGGAGCAACGCTGCAGTCCTCTGGGCCTGAAACTACAGCTGCCCAGTGAGGCAAAGCAGGCTCTTGCTCCCCAGTTTATTAAGCTTAATGTCCCATTTCCTTTGCTCTCTTCCTTTATTAACATACAGCTAACTACCTACGGGAGCAATACCAGAGAGCCAACAGTGACCCAGGACTGGTGCCCATGAAGCCTGAGTCTCTACTTTGTCACTTGACTATTTATTGAGTCTTATTCATGTGCTAGTTGTGAGGAGAATGCAAAAAGAAAAAAAAGGTGAATCTTCCTCCCCCCGCCCCCCCCCAAAAGATTGCTGTCCAGTTCTGGGACAAAGGCAGCACCTGTCAGATAATCAGGTCAAAAGTGAGGGCTCTGTTTGCACCAGGAAGTGGCTGAGTGGGCGGTGAATGCCAGAGCCTGGGCTACCCAGGGAGACCGAGGGCTCAGTCCTGGAGGAGGTGGGCCTCGGGCTGCATCTAGAAGGACGAGCAGAGTACAGCAGGCACTTTCTGCCGGATGGACGTTGTGGCCTAAATGTTTTGCACAACCATATTGCACACTCCCAGAGAGAGTGGCCTTTTCCTCGAGCCCGGCACAGAGCTCTGCAGACGGTAGCTGAAGACGCGCCTTCTCTGGAATGAGGTTGTCGTGAAAGCGCTCAGAAATAGAGGGGAGGTTAGTTTGCAGTTACTGAAATCATTGAGGTCGATGATGAGACATCTCTTAGAAAATCTTTTTAAAATCTGTTATTTTCCTCTAAACATCTCAATGAAGCCAGAGAGTTCTCAGGCTTATCTTAAACTGTTACCTGTTTTATGCTGCAGTGTTTGTTGACAATGTTCTTTCTTAAGAGTATTTTTCTTAAAAACCAACTCAATCTAAAGTGCTTAAGGGCCATTTCTCCCAAGGCCTGATTTGCAAGTCCTGGAGGAACTGGCTGAGGGGCCTTCATTTTTTGTTTTTAAATAAGTAGGAGACGAGGCCTTGAAGTTGGCAGCCCTCTGGCTGTGGGCCGTGGAAGTCCGGAGTGCGCCCTGGGCGTGTGCTGGTGTTCGTTCCGGCAGGGGGCGGGCAGTGGCAGACTCGCTGTCCCGCCTGCTGTGAGGGCCATGGGGAACAGGGGAGAGACAAGGAGGGACCAGGCTACATGGGAGCCTTTGTGTGGAGGATAAGGTTATCTCCGCCCTTGTGTCATTCCTAGGTTTTCATCTTGATAAGCACCTTATTTCATGTTGACAAGCACCTTGGTCTTAGTGATTTCCAAAGAGGAGCAGGAACCCTGAGCCCGGATGACATAACCAGAACACTCTCCAACACACCTGCCTCATGTGGCCCAGGTGCTGGGGCAGGTCATTGACACGCCCCGCCAATGACCTAAGGGTGACAGCAGCTTCACAGCCTGGCAGCAGCAGGGACATGAAGAAGTTGCTTACAAGTCCAAGGCTCATGCTCAGGTCCTACTGTCACACTCTTCCCAATCCCCCAGTGACAGGGCCCTTATGGGATCTGATAGGAATGAATCACCCCAAGACAGCCAACTGAGTGAGAGAGAGATTGATTTATAATTTCTGCCGTCAGTTTCCAGGGCTTTCAGACATGAACAGAGGCTAAAACCCTCTCCTACGTGACATTGTCACTCTGTGCCGCTGCTAGGGAACCATGGGGACTGCAAATCCATCGTAATGTGCCCTGCTGTTGTGACAGTTTGCTTTGCCCCAGGAGTCTAAAGTTAAGACTGCACCCGAGGAGGTACCTTCCGGCCGCCTAGGCCCTGCTGTGATGAGATGAGCACACGAGGAACAGGCTGATGTGTGAAATGCTTTGCTTGCTAATCCCCACCGTCCTCCCACCCTCGTCACCATGTCCTCTGAACCGTGTCTGTCCCCAGACCCTGCAGGTACCTTTGCTCTCTGTGCTTCCCTCTCCTTTGATGCCCTTCTACCCTCCTACCTGTGACACCCTCTGGCTTTCTCAAGGCCCTGATCAAATGCCGCCTCCCGCCTCCTTCCAGAAAGGCCCATGTAGGGCTTTGCGAGGCGCATGGTAAAACGGACACATGACAATTCCAGCCCTGCAGTCCACTGGCCCATGCAACATCTCCAGCTCGCTCTGTGGCACCGGCTGCACAGTTGGAGCAAAGGCATGAGAAAACCCAAGACCTAAGAGGACCACTGTCTCCAGTTCCCATGCTGACTTCTGGGGTCTGTAATATGAATATGCTATTACATAATGCTTACACGATAGCACATTCACACTATTTTATACATGAACTTTAATTTATAATAGAGATACACGTTTAATACGTGTACAATATATTTTATGTGATATTTATAACATTACTTATAAATATAATCTGGGGAATTTGTTTAAAATGTAAATGCCTGGGTCCCACCCCAGGGTTTTGATGCCCTGACCCCTGGATGGGGCTCGGTGATCTGCATTTCCACACAGAGCTCCAGTGCTGGTGCTGCTGGTGTAGGGGTCCTGCTTGGAGACACACAAACCCAGGGTGGCCGGCTTGCTCTTACCCCATCCCCCACCCCCCGCTCCTCTTACCCCCTCTCAGTGCTCAGCTCAGTGAGATCCCTGTGTGGTGGGTAGTTCTACGTGTTGGGTAGTTTTACATGTTGGCTGGGTCGTGGCGCCCAGATACCTAGTCAAACCCATTATTCTGGATATTTCTGTGGGGGTATTTTGGAGTGAGATTAATGCTAGATTTGGTGGGCTTTGAGTAAAGCAGATTGCCCTCCATAATGTGGGTGGACCCTGTCCAATCAATCGAAGGCCTGCATAGAACAAAAGCCTGGCCTCCCCTGAGAATGAGACCCCCACCAGTGGAAAGCCTTTGGACCTCATTGGCATTGTCAGCTCTCTCCTGGGTCTCCAGCTTGCCAGCCCACATGGTAGAGTTTGGACTTCTCAGCCTTCATAAATTTATGAGCCAATTCTTAAATTTTATCTGTTTATCTATCTATCTATCTATCTATCTATCTCCGATTGAGGAGATCGCACGTTGGTTCTGTTTCCCTGGAGAACCCTGATTAATAGACCCCATGAGAACTGAACTCAGCTCCTCCTTGCAAAGCATAACCCCACGGCAGGCAGTGTCTTCCAGCAGAATGAGGCCCGACCCCACTGGGGCAACCCACAGCCCCGGGACAGCAGGCTCCCGTCTGCATCCCCAGAGACTCTGACCCAGCAGGGCCTGGGAGGGCCCTGAAGCCTGCACTTCCAGAATCCTTGGTTACCTTGGTGTATGTGCCTTTAATTCATTTTGGAATGTGATGCATGAGTGTAGAGTGTGGTTCAGGGCATGGACACACCTGGGAACCAAGCCTCTGGGTAGGAGTTTGTAACTCAGGTGAGAACTTCTGTTTGGGGGTATTTTGGAGTAACCGGGACCACACTAAACCATTGTTCTGGGTTGATTAGCGTCACCATACAGTTCATATGGCACCTCAGAATGTGACCATATTTGGAAATGGGGTTATTGCAGATGTCCTGACTTAAGAGGAGGTCAGTGGGCTCTTAATCTTGTGTTTTGTAGGAAGCTGGTATCCTTGTCAGAGAAGTGACACAGACAGAGAAAGGATGGCATGTGACAGTAGAGGCGGAGACGGGAGTTCTGTTGCTGCAAGCCGAGGATGGCTGGCCACCACCAGGACCCGGGAAGGAGGTGCAGAGCGGGCTTCTCCTCTGCCGGAAGGCACCAGCCCTGCTGGAACATTGATCTCATTCTCCTGGACATCAGGACTGGGAGAGAAGGAAGTCCCGTTGTCTTAGGCCACCCAGTTAGTGCCGGGAGTCTGTTATGGTGGCCCTGGGACAGGAGTACACCCACCCTTGATAAGCAGCTAGAAAAGTGGATAAGATATATCAAACAACTGCTTGCAGGTCTGTGATCTGTGAACAAAAAACAACAACAAATGGGTGTACATTTGGGTGTACACCCATGTGGGCAGGCAGTGCTGTCAAGGCTAGGCTGGGACGAGCTGTGTGCAGTGCCTGGGTCCCTGCTTCCCATGAGGGCTGGTAGCTGGTGACCTCAACCCCTGCATTCCCGACTCTGGCCACCCAGTGGTGTTCGGGGTAGGCCCTACAGAAGGCAGTGGGGGAACACCCTTGGACCATGTTTCCTGCGTCCATCTGCAATTCAAGGTTCGGACCCATCACAGCGGACCCAGCTCTAGCCAGACACTGGAGGTGCCTGAGGAATTTTCTCACCTTTGCACCCTGGGGCCCCATCCCACTTAAATTCAGATGTGGGAGATGGGGGTGGGATCCAAGCACTAATGGTTTTAAAAGCTCCCCCAGGCGATTCCCCCATGTAGCCACAGGGAAAACTCACTGATCTACAAGGCCCGCCTGAAAAAGTCCAGCCATTGTTAACATAACAAGGTTTGCTCGCGTCGCTGTGACCTGGCAGCCAAGGAGCATGGCCTGGAATGCACATGCATGAACAATGACGACTTCACTGCACTAGTCAGTGGGGGTGGTACATGCAGCTGAGTGCGCATGTGTCCTGTGCGGCTGTCACATTCAAAATGAGTGAGTGAGTAGAGCAACGGATCTGCATCAGATTTTCTGTTAAGCTTGAATATTCCTCCAAGGAAACTAATCAGATGATTCAGAAGGCTGCAGCTGGTGATTGGCAGCTTCATCTCCACAGTGTGCCCATTCATGCCTCACATCTCATGCAGGGTATTTTGGTGAAACATCAAATCACCCAGGTGACTCAGGCCCCCTACAGCCCTGATTTGGTGCCCTGCGATTTCTAGCTTTTCCCAAAACTAAATCACTTTTGAAAGGAAAGAGATTTCAGACCATTGATGACATTCAGGAAAATACGACGGGGTGCCTCATGGTGATTGGGAGAACTGTGTGAGGTCCCAAGGTGCCTACTTTGAAGGGTACTGAGGCGTCATTGTCCTGTGTACAATGTTTCTTGTGTCTGGCATCTTCTTCAACACATGTCTCTATTTTTCATAGTACATGGCTGGATATCTTCTGGACAGACCTTGCATATCTTATTTTCCAAATCAGCCTCAGCCTCTTTTAATAATCCTGCTAAAACCTAATGTAAACAGATTTCTTTTGTAAACAGGCATTTTATAAGGTCTTCCTCTAAGGTCACATGAATGTACTCTTCCGTGAACCTGCCAAGCAGGTGGGCATTTTGTTTCATAGCTATTTTCACGTTGGTGCCCCCCCACCCTGTACCCGCTGCCCCCAGCTGTGTCCGCTTCCCAGGGCTGTGTGACAGAGCACCACTAACCAAGTGGCTTCAAACAGTGGGCATTTCTGCTCTCACAGTGCTGGAGGCCAGAAGTCCACCATCAGTCGGCAGGACCCTGCTCCCCTGGAGGAGGGGACCCTTCCCTGCCTCTTCCCTGCTTCTGGTGGTGGCCGGTGATCCTTGGCTTGTAGGTGCATCCCACCAACCTCTGCCTCCATTGTCACATGGCCTTCTCCCTGTGTCTCTTTTCATCGCCTTCCCCCTGTGCATGTCTGTCTTTGTGTCTGTTCTACTTTCCTTAACAGGATGTCACTTGCATTGAATGAGGGGCCAACCTTACTCTGGTATGACCTCATTTTAATTTATATCTTGAACACATCTACAAAGATCCCATTTCCAAATAAGGCCTCATTTATAGGTGCTGGGGTTAAGACATCAACATAGCCTTTTGAAGGACACAATTCCACCCACCACACCAGGATCACCACATACTTGCTGAGTACACTTGGCCAGGGGGGCCCAGTTATCTCTGCTCTAAATGAACACCTCCGTCTTTTTTCTTGGTCGTTTTCTGTAAGCAGAGGCCTGTTACCTGTCCAAGCAGAGACACGTGGGATAGATACGATGGCCCCTCTAAGCTGTGAGGTCCACTGGCAGGCAGCATCCCCAGTGCTTGGGAGCTTGTCAGAAATGCAGATGTTCCGGTTGCCCCCTAACCTGCTGACTGGGGCGGTGTCAGTTTGACAGAGTCTCCGGGTAATGGGCGCACGTTTCACATTTGGAAAGGTAGTGGTCCAAATAACAAAGACTTAGCTTCTACACTGGTGAGTGATTCTGGTTGCTGTGAATACATCACGTCCTTTGTTTAAATAGAAAAATTCACCGTTAAACATTCTCCCTTAGATACCCTTTAATTCTACTTGGAAATGCGTGTGAACTAAACACGCTCTGAAGTTACGATTTCAAATTCTCTGTTTAACCAAAACCACTCTAATCAAATCTGAATTATCAGGTAAGCCCTTATAAGAAATATCTTCCATTGGAATTATCTCCAGCCTCTCCTAGCCAAGTCTGGAGAAAGTTGGAGAAGAGGATAACTCATCTCGAAAAAATTTTCAAAGATATTTTTGGTTGCCATTTTGAGGGAGAACCACAAAAAGTAGTTGTTTTCAAATGGCAAAGAGACTTGTTCTGTGTAGTCACACATAGAACGCCGGGGAGACGTTTTAGGAGGGCAGGTTTGGAATTTAATACAGATGGTAAGTTCTCTAGAGCTAGAGTTGTCAAAACGGGACAGATTGCTTTGTGGAATGCGGAAATTCAGGCCTTGGGCACCTTGTGGCCACACAGAGAAAGATCTTGCTCTGAGAAGTTGTGTAGATTAGGTGGCCTCACAGGATGTTTCCAACTCAAGGGTGCCATGTTGTAGCGAAACTGAAATGCAAAGCTCAGAAGACGGTTTTCCACCCTTTAGACCTTATTTTTGGCCTTTGGTTATGAGTCCTTTGGATGGTTATGAGTCCTTTCTGATGTCTGTCAAAGCCGTCTCTCGGTGAAGATCAGTGTTTTAACCTCCATTTCACTATTTACCTGTGATGACGCTCTCTTACTTCAGCCAGAACGCCGTAAGAGCCTGTTAGCTGTAGGTACCAAGTGCGCATGCGCCAGCGGCCGAAGGCGGGGTTAAGGTTCTCCACTGTCAGTGTGAGAATCCAGGTTCGTTCTGTTCTTCCTGGTATGTTTTGTGACTGAAAGCATCACGTGAGTTGACATTGCTTTTACCCCTCATCCTGAATGTCTATTTTCTTACGTAGCTTTTCTTTCTTACTAGTGTTCACCTTAGTTGTCTGAGTCTTTAGAACAGCTTTGCGTTTTGAAAAATCTACCGCGTGGCACTTCTTAGAGTCTACTTGTATCTTCATCAGCCATTTATCTTAGGCTTATTTCCCCAATTAGATCCATCCATCTATCCATACATTCAAATATTCATCCAGTTCGTTTTTTCAACAGGCAGGTTACTGAACATGTACTATGTACAGGGTGTTACTCTAGGCGCTGAAGATGTCGTGATAGCAAGAAATATTGCCTGCTCTTGAGAAGTACACACGTAATCAACCAGATACCTAGATGAAGATAGGTAGGTGGATGGTGCTACAGGGCTTGCCCAAGGTGTTATGGGGATGTCAAAGAGGGCACCTGCTGTCAGGTTAGGGCAGGCTGATGGTGGTGCTCAGAGGAGTGTTGGGAGAGTGGGGCGGGGCCCTGAGCTGCATTCGGAAGGAGGAGTGGCTTTATCACGCAGGGAGTGAAGAGCAGGAGGCCCTGGCCAAGGGCAAGGAGCTTCTCAGCTGGGTTAGTCATCGGTTCCCTGAGCCTGGTTCCAGGTTGTGGGCAAAGCAGGTGCTTACTGACTTGAAGGGATCTGAAAACAGTTCAGGAGCTGCCGGGGGCGGTTTCCCAGTTCTCTAGACTTGCACCTGGGCGTCAACAAAAGGATGAGGTCCAGGCGCTTTCTGTGGAGTTGCTGGTGGGGAATGACGGACGTTTTTGGCTAGCAAGGAGAGTGAGCTCCCTCAGGGATTTCACTTTTTAAAGCCAGCTGCTGATCTAATAGCAGGATCCTGGAGGGTGAACGGAGAACAAGAGCAGGGAGAAAGGAAGGGGCCCCCACCTGCACTTGGAGAAGGAAATGGAGGGCGCGTGTCAGACACCCCGAGCACGTCTGCACACCTCGCACTCCTCACCCGGAGGAGGCTGCGCCTTTCCCTTAGCTAGTTTCACGCACACTGTTCTAACCATTAAGAAAGAGGGCAACTTTTGATCCTTTGCTCAATGACTTGGGGCCCTTGGGGGCTCACTTTAGACCCTTTGTTTGCACAGAGGACAAAGTCTCTGAAGTGGGTGATTTGTATCCTGGTGGAGAATTAAGTGAAGGAGGCAAATTACCTCTTGGAAAGACACGGTGGAAATTCTCTGTGACTCCCCACTCCTCAACGGAGGAGGATGGGACTTAAATGTTTTGAGGGCTATTTAAAAAGTATGGGGAGGGGCATGGCAGGGACTGGAACAGATTAGCGGAAGAACATACCTGCACAGCCCGTGGACACAGACCACGATGCGGTGAAGTCGGGGGTGAGGCGGGGTGGGGTGGGAAATGGGGGAGGGGTAGGAATGACGACCTCTGTAGTAGTGCCAACAATTTTAAAAAGTGTAGTAACTAATTATTTTTTTGTGTGCTTTACTAGTAGGTGTAGATATCGTTGTCTCTCGCTACAGAAGAAAAAGTGAATGTGTGTGACCTCAGCTTAGGCCTTCCTTGCTAGGAGGGAGGCCATGTTGCTCTCTTCACTGAGTGGACCTTTGTGAGCACTGAAAGGAGTCCGTCACCCTGGCCAGGAGCAGCCTGGATGTCTGCCCTCTTGTCTTTCTGCCTCTGCAGAGCTCAGCCCAGCTGCCAGGAGCCCCTGGGCAGGAGAGGGCAGGGCTGGCGAGGTCTTTGAGCTTCTGCCCAGGATTGCTAATCTTGTGGGAAGGGAGAAACGTGGTCCTAGTGCAGTGCAGCTCCTGCTCATACTAATTTAAAGACCTATAGCCTTTGTTTTTTAAAAATGACAAAGATATAACCCTATTGACAGCATAGCTTAGCACATTCTTTTTGAATCGCCTTGCAAGAAAATTCATAAAATTGACTTTCTGCTTAATATCCTAGCCTTGATATGTTGCTGAGGATGCCCTGATATCTGACGTATCAGTGATGTATATAGCTTGTAGTTTTTATTAAGATAAAATCAGTTTATCCCTTTGAAGAACTATTTTTTAAAAGATTTTATTTATTTACTTTTAGAGAGGGGAGGGGAAGGAGAAAGAGAGGGAAAGAAACATCAATGTGTGGTTGCCTCTCATGCACCCCCAACTTGGGGCCTGGCCCCCAACCCAGGCATGTGCCCTGAATGGGAACTGAACTGGTGACCCTTTGGTTCGCAGGCCTGCGCTCAATCCACTGAGCCACACCAGCCAGGGCTGAAGAACTATTTGGAAGTTGTCAATGCAGTGGATGCCGGAATGCCCATCTCTCATTCCTGCCCCAGTGGGATGCAGCCTCCTGAGCAGCAGGCCTACCACCTCCCGGAAAGGCTGCTGGGAACAGGGACTCCTTCCGCACAGCCCTGGGGCAGGACTGCGCGCCGAGCATTTGAAAAAATCTTATTTGTTAACTTGATTCTGACAGCAGTGAGATGTCACTAAAATGAATTAGGTATGCAAGTAACAAGTTTCATGGAGATTCAGGCAGATGATGGTGACTGCAGTGTGAGAGCAGATAGGGTGGGGGAGTGAGCACACAGGCAGGGGCGATGCCCAGGAGACAGTGGCACCCGTTTAGGTGAGACGCGCCAGCCACCTTCTGAACCAGTGAGGACAGAGAGAAGTGACTGGTTTCCAGAGGAGGTGGAACTTGACAGGGTTATGGACCCATCAGTCAGGTGCCCAGGGAATGGCTGTTGGGAGCTCTGACTGGGTAAAAGGGGCTGCGGGTCACCAAGTCAGAGAACACGAGGGAGCAGCAGATGTGAGGTTAGTTTGGGAGAGGAGAAGAGAAGTTCAGATCTTGAAGTCTGAAATGCAGAATTGCTGAGCTGGAGCGGCACAGAACAGGAAGACAACACAAATAGCACAAAAGGTTGACGCAGTACACAGAAGTAACTTGAACGAGGAAAAAGTTCCCTGGACTTGAATTGAGTATATAGTACTAATTAACGGAGGTTTCCACGTGTGATGCCTTTCATGATTAAATGTAAATTTGCGTGGTTCCTGCCCAAACAGACAGTACCCCCAAGTGGAAATTAAAATGCCAACCAACCACTCCTCTCCCAGATGCTGGCTACAGCCCGAATATCACAGATTCACGAGCCTGCAGAGCCGAGGCCAGGCACCCCGCTCGCCGTGGCTCAGGAGTTCTTTGGGAACCGGGACTTATCCAAACCATGAAAATACTTCTGTGAGTGAGGATAAAGTTACATCATTTGGTCATGCAACTATTTGTAAAGAAAATGTGAAATTCAACATGTTCGTGTACTCCAGTTTTCTTTGTAATGATTTGTGTGACCAAATCGTTTAACTTTATTGTCACCGATTGTGTAAAATGGCATTGCCCTCTCCCACTCCTTTCCAGTCTGATGTGCTGTGGATTCGTCTGCTCTCTCCTGACTTTTCCTGCTTTCTCTGACTAAACTGGGGCGTTAGCTGTGCTAGCAGAAGACTCTGTCTGTGTCGCTCACTGTGTCCCTACCACCTAGCACAGTCCCTAGCACGTACACAAATTTAGTACTTGTGGGCTGAATGTTGTTGAAAAAATAAAATGAATGCCAGTTCTGAAATTCAGCAGTGTCACACCAAATACATAATACAGACTACCACGACAAAGAAAATAGATCAAGGAAGTTCTTTAACTACAGAGAGATTTCTGCGATGTACCTGGAGTGCAACATAGCTAATTTTACAACGGGCCTTTAAGTATAATCATAATTAAGGCTTTCTGTCTTGGTCAGTTTTCTTACCGACATTTGTTCAAAACGCGTGCTTTGCATACTCCAGCTCAACCAAGTGAGGTTTTAAAAACCCTCCCGTTTGAATGAATAGACATACACTTAATTTTAAATGATGCTCTTTTTGAATGAACCCTGGACTTCACCCCATGGAAAATTTTATAAATATTTGCAACTTGACACTGGAGCTCAAGTGCTAAGAGAACATGATACAGTATTTGTAGTGTCTGAAATCATCTCTTTGTGCGCGAGTGTGTGGGGACAAGCGCTCTGTGAAGTCGCCTTGAGAACGGCTTTCTCCCCTGGGGTGCGGGAGCAGAGCTCCCGGGGACCGCCGCCCCACCTGCGACACTGAGGTTGCATCAGTGCTCTTTTCCTGCCCTCTGAGTAAGAGGCTAACTTTCCTGTCGGGCGTTTCCAGAATCTTTGTTTCGATGGTGTCAAACAACTGAGTTTTCCGTGCACAGTTAAGACCGCGCTTCCAACAGAGTGGACCCCCGCCCCAGGACTCGCAGATCCCCAAAGCCTCCTGGCCGGCGTGGGACCCGCGAGCGCCCGCGTTCCATCGAACCCTATTTCTGAGGATGGCATCACCCTTGGCGGTGATCCACTTGCTAAAGTTTACAAAGCACCTAAAAGTCATCCATCGCCGCCTCCCCGAGGCCGCGCCGGCGCTCCCGGTGTCCCGCGCGCACGCCCCACGCCACCCCCGGGGTCCAGCGCGCACAGCCATCGCGCCCTCGCGGGGGCGAGACCGCAGCCCAGGGCCAACCCCGCCGCGCCCCCGCCGCCGGCCCGGAGGCCGCTCCCTCCGCCCCTCCCTCGCCGGCTCCCCACGCCCGCCACCCGGGGAGGCTTGTCCCTCGCCGCCCGCCGTAGCCGGCGCGGGCCGGGTGCCGTTCCCAAGATGGCCGCGGCGCGAGCGGCCCCTGCGGCGGGCTAGGGGCGGAGGCGGAGCGCGTCACCCCCGCACTCAGGGCCCCGGCCCCCCGCGCTGGGCTGCAGCTGCCCGCCCGCCACGGCCATGCGGGGCTCCGCGCACGGATGAGAGAAGCCGCCGCCGCCGCCGTGCTGGTCCCCCCACCCGCCTTCGCCGTCACCCCCGCCGCCGCCATGGAGGAACCGCCGCCGCCGGCGGAGTCCGAGCCGGAGCCCGAGCGCTACCGCGCGGCGAGGTGAGTGCAGCTGCCGCCGGCCCCGCTGCGGAGCCGGGCTGGTCACGGCTGGAGCTCTTCGGAGGCCGAGGGGGCGTGCGGGCCTCTGCTTCCCGCCAGGTGGCGAGGGCAGCATCCAGGCTCCGGGGCCGGCCGAGGGGCGGGGTGCCGCGCTGGGATCCGGGGCGCGGCGGACGGGGCTGCTCAGCGACCCCCGCCCGAGCGCCCAGCCCGGGGGCCTTCTCCGCTGCGCTCCTGCTCCTGTGGGGGGAGGCGGGGCCCAGCGGTCCTACGGGCACCGGGACCCGGCCCTGGCGTGGGCTTCTGAACCGGGCGGCTCTAAAATCGCCCGCATCCGTGCCGAACCTGCGTGCTCCCTCTCCGCCCCTTTTCGGGTAAAGAAGGGGACGCCTGTGAAGCAGATGCGCACTGGCTCGCTCTCCCTGGGGTCTCCTGCGCTCCTCTGTCCCCCAGGCCGCCCCCTTCGACGCTGTGCACAGGCAGGTGGGTTCCCTCTCCGAGAGCACCTGACCGGCCTTCAGTGGAAGCATTGTGCAGATCAGGGCTCACACGTGCACGCAAGTAAAGGCTTGATTTGTCTGAAACTTTGCCACCGCGGGAAGCCCTAAGATGGAACTTTGGTACCCGAAGTATTTGTTGCATTCTGTTCCTTAGACACGCTGTTAATTAACTTTAGGTCTTTTTTTTTTTGGATTGGGCGTTCAGACTCACCACGCTAGGCAGGAATGTTCCTCCTCTTCTGTGCCTGTGTTTGTGTGCTCGGATGCCCTCTTACCCGTCCTTCGCCTCCCCAGCGGACTTGCAGACTGCTGCCCCCTGGCCCCGCAGTGCAAACGCTGCCTGGCTCTGCAGCCCAGGAATTGGGCAGATAGGTGTTCTTTCTTTTTCCTGCTCAAAGAGATTTTACATTCTGTAGTTGTAGTTTCAACGGAAGACAGGAATCAGTTTCTTGCTTTTGTGGCCCAGTGTTCGTATAGGCTGTGAAGAAGGTCGTTTTTTATTTTCCTTAATTCTAAGACCCTTCTGAGGCACTCTGGTGACCTTTTAAGGACCCACTGCTCTGAATAGTGGCACATGGTGGAATGAGGATCCGTTTTGTTCCTTTCCAGTGCATTTGACATTGGTAGGAATTTTGTTGGAAAGTTTATTAAGTAAATTTGTTAGTGGATTCAGTCTTTGATCATTTTGACGTCATTAAGTTTTTCTTTACAAGCAATAATGAATACTCACTAAATGCTTAAAGCATGCCACTTTCTTTGCCTAACCCATGTAATCCCTATAACACCGCGATGAGGTAGGTCCTGCAATTATTTCTCGTTTACAGATGGGGAAGCTGAGGCACAGGTTAAGTATCCGGTCCACGGGTTCACAGCTAGAGTCTAGAACTCAGACCTGGCTGCATGTTCCCCGCCCCTAAGCACCCAGGAGTGATTCCATTATCCACATGGTCAAATCAGAAGTTATAATTCTGTGTAACTATTCCCTGGGGTAAAATCCATGTGAATATTGTTAGGTAAAAGTACAAGGGGCAGAGGAAAGCGGGACTGTGCCATAAAAATGACTGTTTCTCCAATGATCAAAAGAAACCTTTATTTTTTCAGTCAGGTTTCTCTCTTTGTTATGACAAAACTAGGTCAGGGTAGTGGGCTTCATCCAACTTGAAGTGAACAGTAGTGTACAGAACAAGAAGATCTTAGAAATATTTTTCTTAGCAACATTGCAGTTATTATGCGATAGCTAGTCTGTGAAACAGACGACTTGACCAAGCTGTCGTTTTCCCTGTCATACGCCCCCATTGTCGCCACCACCTCATTGTCACCACACACAGAAGTGACCGCTGACAAACTCACTGTGGGTTGTCAGTAAAGGACGCTTCCAGGGCTCTGCGTCTGTTTATTTGAGTTTCTCCTGCCTATGTTTTTAACCATTTTTAAAAAGCTCAACTTGCACCTTCAAAATGTGCCAGATGCCGTGGTTTAACACTTTGGAGACTAATCATGAGGTTGTCTGTGCTCCCTGGTTACTTGGTTTGGGGATGGACCAGAATGAAGCTCCGCCTGCCATCTCTGTCCCTGTGCTTCGTGTGCTGTGCCATTGATGAGGACCAGTGCACAGCTCCTGTGGAATGCAGGCCTGCGCTCGCTGGCCAGTGTGCCGCCGTGGCAGGTGCCAGCCCCGAACATCTGCTCCGTGCGTGCTGACGTGAGTGTTGCGCAACAACCGAGGAACACAAAACAGGTTGAGAGGCGATAGTGCTCTAGTACAGCTTTTCTGCTTGTTGTCGGCCATGGGCGCTCAGCGTTTTTGGTGAGGATCCGTGACAAGGAGAGCAGCAGTTTGTTGATGATCACACTTAGAAATAAACACGCCTTACAGTTTTCTTCTAGCTTCTGGGTCAGTCACAGGAGATTCTGAGATCGGAAGGAGAGCTATTAAAACTGCCTTGGAACGGTTTATTTTTCTCATTTCTTGAGTCTGCACTTGACTTGGAGGTTAAGGCTGATATAAGACTGCTGCAACCTCTCATTTAAAATATTTGTGTTAAAAGTAGCCTCATTGTTCTCATTTATTGACCTTGGGAAGTACATTACGTGAACTGAAAAATAACTTTTTTTGAGCCAGTGACTATTATTTATTTTATATAGTGTGGTTCTTGTAAGTTCACTTGAAAATCCTGGGCTTCACTACTATAAAAGTACCACCATCCTTTCACTCCTAGGCGATTGGATCTTTCTTTCAGGTTGACTGTCCCCTTTGAGCCTGCTCATTTCAGTCTTGGCACTGGGTGTCACCTATTCTCCCTAGTGAAGTCCGCCCCTTGGTGCCGCTGTGGACTCCGGCTTCACCGCTGGGGGGCGAGGCTCAGGACCAGTGTGAGGGAAGGTGCCGTGGGGGCACTAGGCAGAGAGGCAGCAAACCTGGAGCAGTAGTGACAAGGCTCCGGCAGTGGCAGAAGCTCCCTCATGTGCTGAAGTGGGCACGACTTGTCCCTCAAGAAGGACTTTGTGGTTCCCTTTAATTGTCATATTGTTAGAGGTGGCTTCCACGCCCTTCACATGGGTTCTCCTGGTGTCCTGAGACACCAAGATCTTGTTCTAAATCTTGTTCTGAGCCCTCCTGAAATGTGGGGATATGAGGCCTGGGCTGCTTACTGGATACGTTTGCCTTAATAACTTCCTGTGACTTGACTCCTCATTCTTCAGTGATTCTCTCTTTACTTGTAGCATTCTGCTGTCCACGCCTTCGCATTTCACCAGCTGGTGTGTATGCTCCTCAAAGACGCTTTCACGCCGCACATCAGTAAGTCATTGGAAGCTGTTTCTTTAGAGAGAATGTAGAAGAGATGTCAGAAAAGGAGCCTGGCCAGTGACTGCTGTGGGTCTTTGTCATCTGGCATTTTCTTGGCAGGAAAAGGTGAACAAGGCCCAGGACCTGTGCTTCATTCAGCTCCTGCTCAGCTTTGTCCAGCATGTAGAAAGCCAAAGTGTAATTAAGAGATTGATTGGTAAGCATGACACCAGCAAGGGAATTCGGGAGTGATCTAGTGACTAATGTGAACACACTGGGGAAGCACACCCGCTTCTAGGGGCCTGTGACGGTCTCGGTCTTTTTTCCCCTTTGTTACTAACTTCCCTCAGTTGGTTGGGTTATAGTGTTTTTGTTTTTAATCTTCAGTCTTTCTTTAATTAGTCTCTGACACACCTTGCTTTTCCTGCTTTACTTCGAGGTATGTTATATCCTTGTCCCTTAAAGACGTTTACAAAATCCTGAGTGGCCTATTTTTCCTAATGGTAAACCTCAGGGGATCCCCTGTCACCACACCCTGGCACCCTCCCCCCAAGATTCTGGCATAGTTCAGTAAAAGGTGTGGCAAAGATGTTAGCAGTTAGTTTTTTTTATAAAATGCTTTTTGACTCTTGTGAATATTGTGTTCAGAAAAGATTGTGATACGTGGTTTTTCTAGATTTAAGTCATAAAATTAAATTAAAATTTAGAACTACATTAGAATTCAGTACAGTTATTAAAATTATGTTTTGAATTACTTTGAGTTGTTACTGAAATTGAAATTGATGAGACTTCATATATTATACAAAGAAAATGTGTTGCCAAATTTTAAATTAACTTAAAGTTTTTCCTTAAAATTTATTTTCAGTATCCATGAACTATTTGAATTGACTATATCCAGCTGGTTTTCTTTAATTATTTAGTTCATCCTGGGTAACCCAATTTGTAGATTGGAAACAACATCAGCAGTAATAAAGGGCTTGCTTCGTGATGGTCTTTTATAGTAACAGCACTGTTATTTAGAATCATAACTGTATCCTCAGCTCATGTGCTATGTTAACATGCTTTTCCCTAAGAGGCATATTTGAAACCACTGTATTTTAAAAAGGAACATTACCCCTCTGGAGAGTAGGTGTGTTATGTATACCCTACTGCCCACAGACCTCACACTCAGGTACTGGAGCACAGTCGTCTTTAAACGTTTGTTCACTACCAGCATAGCCAAAATGGAGATTTGTTTATGGCCTAAAAGGACATTCATTCGTCATATTTTGCAAACTTTAGTAGAAGTATCAATCTCATGGATCATATGGATGCCAGATGTTTATCAATTAGAAGGGAAAGCTGTGCCCTGGCTGGTGTGTGGCTCAGTGGTTGAGGGCCAGCCTACAAATCAGAGGGTCCCCCACGGTTTAATTCCCAGTCGGGCACAGGCCTGGGTTGCGGGCCAGGTCCCGTGTAGGGGGCGTGTGAGAGGCAACCACGCACTGATGTTTCTCTCCCTCTCTTTCTCCCTTCCCCTCTCTAAAAAATAAATAAATAAGATCTTTAAAAAAATTAGAAGGGAAAGCTATTAAGAATATATTAGACATTCTGTCCAAAGTGTTTCATAAGTGGATTTCATTTCAGCATAATTTCAGGAGAAATAACCCTGCTGTGGAGGAAAGTGGATACTAAGCTTTAAGGATGATCAGAATTGATGTTTTAGGTGGAGCTTTTTTTCATGTGGCAGGCTATTTGAGGGTAGTGCTGAACTGTAGAATGTTCTGAAGAAGGCTTACTTGAGGACAGCTGGTTTAGAAATGTAAAATTGTAGAAATTGTCAGCCTTTTTAACCTTTCAGTGGAAATATTTTGGAAGAAAATTTAATACATACATTATTTTCATTGTACCATTAGCCTAAAGTTGTTTTTTTTTTAATGTAGGAACACGAAAATGTAGATGTAACTTGGTTTTCTTACAAAATATTTAGAATTGGTTTTTTGAATGTCTGAGTATTCAGTTCTTGTTCAGATAAGGAACTAAGCATGTACTAACGCAAGCACGTCTTATTCTCGGTCGGACTCCTAATTTGTTTAGTCCAGCCTGCGGCCGCCGCTCCTGCAGAGACTTCCAGGAGTGGAGAGCTGGGTGCACCAGGAGCTCATCCGGGCCACCCGTTTATTGTGGAGAAAGCGGCCTGGAGAGGCTGTGCTCCCCCAGGGCTGCCGCCCAGCGCCCAGGCTCTCGCCTCCCTGCCTCTCCCTCATGTCGCACTGTGCTCCCCTGGGTCTGGTCCGAGGCCAGCGGCGCTCGGCAGCCACCTGACTCCCCAGCCCAGTGTCTGTGCAGGCCCCCACGAGCAGCTGTGGAGTACTGTTTTCTGGACTAATTAGGCTTCACAGGGTAGACCAGTGTGGAAAGAGTCATTTTCAGGGGAAACAAGGAACAAAGAAACCACCCTGAATGTCCTCCAGGCGCGCTGTGCACAACTTTTTCCCTTCATACCGTTTCAGACCCCTTGTTGCTCGTTTCTGTGCTCAGTCCTCAGCTGGAGCAGGTGGTGAGACCGACCCCTCCCCTGTGGTGCCTGCTGATAGTGAGGCTGGTGGGTCTGTGCCCTGCAGGAAAAGAGAGAGACTGTGCAATAGCAGGTCTGCTGCCTAGCTGAAATCAAAGTGTTTGAGAGTGTTTGACCTGTAATATGTGATACCCTCTGATGACAATGCTTGTTCTGTTCTGTCAGAAAACGTCGTTCTCCGTGATCTGTTAAATCGATTTAATCACCCACACGGGGGTTGTTTCTCTCACTTCAAGAAACGTGGCTCCACCACAACTAAAAAGGATGCTGGTGCGCCTTGTCCTGTGTCTCCTGAGCCGTGGTCAGGAGGCCGTCGTAGTGCTTGCCCACGGAATGGTCAAAAGCGTCTGGAGGAAGCTGGGCAAGGTGGGGATCTGAATACTTCATCCTTGGAGACAGTATTATTTTCTGAACATAAGAGTAGGTCTCTCCAGGTGGTTCTCTTGGTTGCTTGTCTGTAAAACACAAGAATTGTAAAGATGAGTTTACATTTTAGGGTTAATTTTAGAGTAAAATTGGGGTTGGAATATATGAGTACCTTAGGTAGTTTATTCATTTTTCTCTAAAACACTAAGGTGTCCTAACATTTTTTTGATTAGAGCAGTCCTCAAAAAAACAAACAAAAACAAATAAAAAAACAAAAGGAACCCATTCTTCCTTGTTGTGCGTGCCCGTGTGTGAAATTAACGGTAGTTTTGACTGGTGGTGGGTTTTCATTGCCTTCTGTGTTTCCCAACTCGCTTATCTGAAGAAGCAGGACATCAGAAGTAAAGGAGGCAGAAATGCTTCTGGAAACATCGGAAACATTTGCCATGAAGCTTCAAGCCCAGAACTGAGCTTTTACTTTGTAAAAGAAGCTCTTAGAGTTCTTCTTGGCTCTGTGAATATTAGGTGTTGTTTAACAGAGAACCAAGCAGCGTGTGAGTATTGAGGAGTGGTTACTAGAAAGGGGTAGTCACCAGCCGGACTGTGAGTGTAATTTAAAAGCTCGGCCTGGACCATGCTGGCCAGCCGTTAGCCATGGCGCACCGCTTCACCCCATTCGCCCCCTGAACCTCCAGCACTGTTCATTCACTTTCTTTGCAGACTTGCTCTTTTTTTAAAAAAAAATCCTCACTTAAGGACATGCACACTGATTTTTAGTGAGAGGGGAAGAAAGGGAGAGGGACAGAAACATAGATCAGCTGCCTCCCACATGCTTCCTGACTGGGGACTGAACCCACAACCCAGGCATGTGCCCTGACCAGGAATCGAACCTGTGACCCTCCAGTTCACGGGACAACACTCCAACCGACTGAGCCATGCGGGCCAGGGCTGCAGACTTACCCTTATGTTAAGTGTGTGCCCGGTGTCAGGCAGTGCTCCACCGAGACCATGGGGCTCTGCTTAGCTCCTGGGCAAACCCTCTGAGAGCCTCTGTGAGGCTCAGGGAGCTTCCGAGTTGATCTTACCCTCAAGATTTAGCTAGAATTAGGGGGGCCACGTGTTTCAATTATGAAGTCACATTAGTGTAGAGACTGTACTGCATCTCTACACAGATCTGCCACTCAACAGTGGCCAAATTGGAGGCTCCTTTAAGCTTGAGACCTGCTGAGCCCTTTGCCTGCTAGCACTGAAGAGTCTCCATCCACACTGGACATCTGTCTTCCCAGTCAGTGCCCAAGCGTGCTGGCTTCCCGCGCCCCTTGCCTTGTGTCGGCTGGCTCCAGTGTGCCAGCGGTCCTTCTTCTCTTTGCTGTTGGAGCTGTTCCAAGTAGCACTTATCTTGTGACCATTTCCATACTCCCCCAGGCAGACTTCAGTTTTTATTATATGTGAGCATAATGTTAAACATGCCCAGCCTTCAAGGAATTTATAATCGACTTAAGGAGAAGAGAGATTAGGTAATGAATGGAAACCTGCTAATTCATGCTCTGGTGCGGAAATGCTAATAAGTTCACTTCTGCCATCTACCTGTGTGCCGTTGTTCAGATGTGTCACGCGTTCTGCGTGGTGGTTACAGTGAGCTTATGAAGCAGATGTGCGTTTTTCAGAAGGAAAAAGTGAGTCATTAAGCCTTCTTAGTCTGGAACAGCTGGAGCCAGGACTCTGGTGTTTGCTGTACTTCCGAGTCTGTGACTCTCTGTTCTGAGGCTGTCCCCTTAGGGATAAGTGTGGAAGGAGGTGCTGAGGGATTGAAACACCAGTGGAGGCTGAGGTGGGCATGATGTATTATCTGAACTAATTGTGTGCATTTGCTGTGTTGGTACAAATATGAAACATCATTTATAATGGCTCTGTCATACTTCATTTCATGGCTGTACCAGAAACCTTTGGAGTGACTCCCAGTTTCTCACCGTCCTCCTTAGCACAGCACTGACCCTCTTGGTACACAGCTCTGGCCTGGCCGCTCTGGTAAAGCCATTTCCTGAACATAGAATTAGAAAGGAGTCTTATTATCTATTGTTAAACATTTCCTTCTGGAAGGATTGTACAAATGTGTGGACCACAAATAGTGCTTACCTTACTGTATATTCTCTTTTAGCTACTAGTATTACAAAAAGCCTTTGCTAATTTAACAGGCCAGAAAGGGTCGTCTTGTTTTGAGTGCCTGGTCGGTGGCATTGGGGGCGGGGGTCGTTTTCATGGAAAACTACCACAGCTTGCATGCACTGTAAGCTCTAGAGGAGCTCATAGTGTGTGCTTCATATATTTATACAGCACTGTCACAGTTTTTCTAGTAGCCATGCAGATAGCAGGCACTAAGTCTGTATCAGTTGATAGAATTAATAAGAGTTGATCTAGTGAATTATCACTGACATGATTTAAATAATTTTACTGGTTCTTGGCACGTCTTCCTTTGTGTTTTCTTCTTCTTGCTTCCATTTTCCGAGAATTACTGGTCTAATGAAAAACAAAGGAGTCCCTTTCTTTTGGGCTTGGTATACAAGGTTCCTACTTTTTGCAGTACTGGGTGCTACATCTCACACACCTGGGAGGAGCTTTCCTCGTGGAACTGGCATTGGAACGAGAGTTAATGTAGAACCTGTTTTAAGGTCCCTGTTATCCCTTCCTTTACTAGAAATGGGATTGCCTGCCTCTTTAGTCTTTTTTGTTTGCTAGTGCTTTTCCCAATTATTTTTTCAAGAATTTGATTAATAGGTGATTAAAATGAATTAATTTGGTTATTTGTAAATCTATACCAAACAGTTTCCCAAATTTATTGCTGTTTACAATTTCTTCAAGAAATGAGCAGGTGAGATAGCGGTTCTCTGTATTAACCTTAAAGAACATATACGAGGTTTGTTTAGAAGGTACCCAGCCATGTGGTATGAAAAATAGAGACAGTTATTGAAGAAGATACAAGATACAGAGACATCGTACATAGGACAATGACGCCTCAGTCCCCTTCAAAGCAGGCACCTTGGGACCTCGCACAGTTCTCCCAATCGCTATCGTCAGCCCCATCATATTTTCCTGAATCTCACTGAAGGTCTGAAATCTCTTCCCTTTCAAAGGTGATTTTACTTTTGGGAAAAGCCAGGAGTCACAGGGTGCCAAATCAGGGCTGTAGAGGGGCTGAGTCATCTGGATGATTTGATGTTTCACCAAAATACCCTGCATGAGACGTGATGCATGTGCGGGCACGCTGCTGAGATGAAGCTGCCAATCACCAGTCGCCCAGAGCTGTGGCCTTCTGAATCATCTGAGTAGTTTCCACAGAGGAATATTCAAGCTTAACAGAAAATCTGATGCAGATCTGTTGCTCTACTTGCTCAGTCGCTTTGAATGAAATGGCCACACAGTACACATGCTCACTCAACAGCGTCTACCACCTCCCCTGACTAGTGCAGTGAAGTTGTCATTGCTCACACATGCACATTCTAGTCCACTCGCCTTGGCTGCCAGGTTACATCCATGTCGTGTAAACTGTTCTTGTTACATTAACAATGGCTGGACTTTTTCCAGACAGATCTCATATATTTGAATTTCAGACAAATGAAACCATTGCAATTCTAGGATATCAGAAAGTAGGGATCTTGCCTGTAGTTATTTACTTTTTAAAAATAGGTTTATACACATCAGGAGGTCCTGGTTTATATTGGGATGTATCCTGCAAAAAAAAAGAAATAAAATAGCTTTACTGATCTGTAATGTATGTGCTGTATATACCAAAGTCACCCATTGTGAGTGTCCGGGTCGGTTGCTTTCGTACGTTCACAGATGTGTGACAGTCTGTTTTAGAGCGTTGTAGTCCACTCAGAAAAGAAGCCTGGTCCTTTACCTCCTGCCCCCCGGCCCTGAGCAGCCACTAATCGACTGTTTCTGTCTGTCTGTCGTGATCATCAAGCAGCAATGTGTAGTCTTTTGTGGCTGACTCCTAATTAGGATGGCATTTTCAGGTTTCATACATGTTGTCCATGTGTCAGCCCTTCATTCCTGCACGAGGCTGAATCATAGTATGTTCAGCGGGCCAGCTACGTTTTGTTACCCTCCTCACTTGGTCCATTGGGTTGTTCCCACCTTGCGGCTGCTGTGAGTAGTGCTGCTCTAGGCGTCTGTGTACCAGCGTGTGTGTGGACACAGGTCGTCACCTTCTGACACAGACCTGGGAGTGTGACTGCTGGGTCACGGACGTCTTCCGTTCGATATGCCCACCAGCAGTGTGTGGGAGTCCTGATTTCTCCACATCCTGGCCTGTGCTTGTTACCACCTGACTCTCGGACGACAGCGTCCTGATGGCTGTCAGGTACGTCTCAGGGTTTCGGTTTGCGTTTTCCTAATGCTAGCGTTTTTTCAGGCATTTGTGGCCGTTTGTATGTCCTCTTTGGAGAAGTATCTCTTCAGATCCTTTCTCCATTTTTAATTGGGTTATTTCTTTTTATTATTAAATTGAGAGTTGTGTGTATATTCTTCATAAAAGTCCCTTTTGTATACACTCACTCACATGATTTGCAAATATTTTCTCCCATTCTGAGATCCATTGCCAAATCTGACGCCCTACAGACTTACCCATTTTCTCCTAAGAATTTTATATTGTTAGGTCTTTGCTCCATTCTGAGCTAACTTTTGTATATGGTGTGAATCAAGGGTCCAACTTCTTTCCTCTGTGTGTGGCTGTGTGTGTACCCCAGCACCATTTGTTGAAAAGACTCTTTCCCATTGAATTTTCTTGGCATCCTTATCAAAAATCGGCTGACCACAGACATAAATTTACATCAGACCCAGTCCTAGTCTCTCGGCCTGTATGTCTGTCGTGTGCCACGGGCACACCGCCTCGACTGCTGGCGCTTTGCAGTGACCAGACGCAGCAGTAAATTGGGAAGGTGAGTTCTCCAACTAAGGCACTTCTGGAGTGGTTTTCGCTCCATTTATCTTTTAACCTCTTGTATACTCTTGCCCAGAAGTGTTTAGCACATGGTAGCTTTTAGTGAATATTTACTGTAGCGGTGTTTTCAGGTAACTACAGTATTTTGCACCCACATTTTGTAGGCATTATATGCGGGATTATTATACCCATTATTATACCTGTGGCATGTAATTATTGTACCCGTGTATAACGCACATCCTTATTTTTCCCTCAAATGTTTGGGCAAAAGTGCATTATACACAGCAAAATAAGGTAATTCAGCTTCAATTTTGGTGGTAAATTGGTGTCTCTAAAAAAGAATTTTCCAGTTGCATGAAACTCTTTTTCAGTAGTCTGAGGTTCCCTGTTATTTCTACTCCTGTTAATGAAAGTTTCCAGTAACAAGACACGAGGCGATCACAGGCGCTCTAGGAAAGGTCCTGTGTGTGCTGCTGGGAACCACGGGGAGGGAGAGCGCCAACGCAAGTGTCGGAGACCAGCAGACACACTGTACACGGTAAAGGAGTGTTGAGACTCAGTGTGGTTAAAATTATTCTTGTAGACGAGGGATACATTTGTATAATTAAATGTAAGCTTTCAGAAATTGAGTGGCTTCTCGTCTCAGTGTATTAGAACTTTTGTTCGGATGTTCCCAGCCAAGCCGGGAACGTGTAGTGGCAATCTGTTTGCCGTAGTGTTTCATCCCCTCCTCAGCAGCGGAGATGAGAGCAGAGCTACCTGTAGTTTTCCTGACAAGCACATGAGGAACTGCCAAAAGTGTTATTTGTTCAGTCTTCCGGTGTCACCTTTAGTTGAGAAATATGTCACTTTTGATGTATTTGGATATTTAAGTGGCATCAGTTTTATCTGTTAAATCCCAAGTTTTAGATCTTTTCTATTCTTCCTTAAAATTTTGATTCACAAAGAATCTTCCTGGTCTTATGTGAATTAGGAACTGGGGCCCAGAGAGGTTAAATTTCTACAAAATAAATGGGTTGGATTCAACTACCTGTAAATATTTTAACCTCTAAAATGAAATGATGCTTACCTTTTTGTATTTATCTTTGTTTTTAAACAAAATTTTCCCTCTCCTTAATTTTATAAAGAAACTGCTATGTGATCCTATTATGAAGTAGATACATTGTGGAATTCGTCTGGAGTTTGTTACTTTGAAAGTCAAATCTTGCTTTTCTGATTATGTATATGTATATAAAATAGAATAGATAGTGTATCATTTCATTGTGACACTAAAAAATTCACAGAATGATACTTTAGAAAAAAATTGTAAATACGCTTTTTCGTGGTATACAGTAATCTGTTTTTGTTGGTATTTGGAGTAACCTCTAATGCAGAACAACTGTTTTTAGCCATTGGACAGTAGGCCACGTGTGACTGAGACTCATCCCAGAGCCAAGGTAACAAGCCAGGTAAGCTCAGTGGTGATCACCTGGGGACCTCTTCCAGACCAAGGTGCAGGGAGGGAATTCCAGGCAGACCAGAGTGGCTTTGCTGAATGGAGGCCGATTGGAGTTTAGGGAGGCAGTTGGAAGTTGAGGTCAGAGATTTGGAGAGGAAGGAATGCTGTAGAGCAGGGGTGTCACACTCATGTTCACCGGGGGCCACATCAGCCTCACCTTTGCCTTCAAAGGGCCAAAATAATTTTAGGACTATATAAATGTAACTGCTCCTTAACTGTTAAGGAGTTGAAATTACATTTGGCCCTGTGAAGGCAACCACGAGGTTGATGTGGCCCCCGGTGAACGTGAGTGTGCCGCCCCTGCTGTAGAAGAGGAGCCCGGCATCTACCGAGGGCCCCCGCGAATACCACACGCATTTGCACAGACAGAAAGCCCATGAGGTTCAGCGAAGAGCTGTCTGGGACCTGTGAGAGCCCACATGGGGCTGAGAGGCATTTGCATTCCCATTGGCTCAGCGGGAAGTCTTTGTTGGGTTGACCACTTCGGACATTCAGTATTTGGAAAGTTCACATCTGAGTAGCTTAGTCTTTTTTCCCCAGAAGGCTCTGCCTGCATCATTTAGTTACAGCCTTGATTATGAACCATTTAAGGGTTTCTTCCTAATTATTCCCAGATTGACCATATTACTAAATGAAGTGTTCGTTTATTTTAATTAACCACTTTACAGGGAGTGTGGAGGACAGTATCATTCCAGACATAAAGCCGGCGGTGCATCACACGGGATTGAAAATTGCTACCTAATTTGGTTAACGTCTTGACATGTACGTGATGTTTAAAAGCTGGCTATGTGACTGGGGGAGGAGGGTTGTCTCTCTGCCTGGCTCATGTGGACGTTGCCTTGTCGCTTGGGCCTTGATTCTGAGTTAGTTATGTGTCGGGCACGCCTGTCCTTTGCATGTCTAACATGTGTCAGGACGAGGTGTTTTGAAGAGAGACCCGTGTTCAGCGTGTGGTCAGTAGTGTCTGGGGCAGTGACTGACTGCGTTTGTGAGTCTGATGGAACTGCGGACCCTTGACTCTGAAAAGTGCAGAAAGACCCACATTCACGTTTGGTTTCCGGAGACTCAGAGTCCCCATGACTGAGACAGAAAGCAATATAGTTTCATACTTTAACTGGTTTTTACACTCCTGATATTCTGTACGTGTTGCATTTAATTACATGCTGGGAGACATCTCTGAAACGGCCCCTGGGGTTTATATTTGGAAGGCCTGGGGCGCCAGGCCCCACCTTTCCAGTCAGTTTCATGTCGGCCCTGTGTCCTCCACTGCAGACGCCAGGTGTGTGCTCCTCAGTGGAGACAACTGGGAAGTTAGAAATTGGAGCTTTACATTTTCTCCTTCTACAGTTTTTTTAGATCCATTTAAATATTTTCCCAGTTTACTTGGTTTTTAATGAGAAAAAAGTTAACATTTTTCATGAGACAAGCTTTATTTGTTTGTGTGTATCTTTAATTACATCTTTGATGTTGGGTAGTGGTTTTCTCTTAGATGTTGACTTGCCATTTTTAAGGATTTCATAATCCCACAGGCATTGTTCCTCTCCAGTGGAAAGCTCTTTTTCCTCCGTGGCTCCTGGCAGGTGACTGTGTCTTGCCTGTGTGGATGGTGCAGGCAGAAGAGCTGTTCAGGTCAGTAGCTGGGAAACCTCGCCCGTGAGGATGTCCAGGAAGTGTTAGAAAGTGGTGTGCATGGGCTCCCGTCTGGTGCTGTTGGAGGATGTGGCAGGTAATCTAAAGAGAGAGCTGGACGCACCCCGGTCCCTCCCCAGGCGCTGCCCTTCTGGCTGCACCTTGCTGTCAGGACAAGGGTGCTGTGCAGCCTGGAGACTGCCTGCCCTGTCGCTCTGGTCCCTGGCTTTTCAGTTCTCCTGGGCCTCGCTCTCCTGTCTCAGATCCTCGCCACATGCTCTTCCTGCTGTCTCAGTGCTTTCCTCTCCCTCCCCTGGCAGGGCAGGGCCTTTGGAGCTTTGAGGAAGCCTCGGAACACTCTTTCTTGGGAGAAGCGGCTGTTCCCAGCCTCCCCTTGCCCTTCTCCAGGCTGGGCCCTGCCTGCGCGTGTCCTTTGTAGTCACAGGGAACTGTGGTTTGAAGACCTGCGTGTGTGTGCGCCTGCTTACGTGCTGACGCTCTAGTGGTTTCTGTAGAGGGGCATCTCCTCTCCTCCAGCGGTGCTGCTGTCGAAGGGCCGGCCACCCCGGCCACTGCTCTGAGGACACTCGGTCCGCAGGACAGCGTGTCGGGGTTCCAGGGAAGGCAGGGGTAGTTCTCCTACTTGGCAGGGAGGGTAAGTTGCTGCCTGAGGAGAGAGGACTTGAGTTCGAACTTTTATTTGCTCCTCAGAAAGAATAAGCCATACAAAGTCCTCACTGATGTTCTCATTTAAGTTGTAACCGAGCTAGGTCTCCCCAGGCCTGCATGGAGCCAGACTCTGTCTTACCGAGGCTGACACCTTTCCTTGTCGCCCAGGCGGTCTCGGCTTAGCGTGGTTAAAAGGTTTCACCGAAGACATACGCCCCAGCTGACCAGAGAGCTAGGTCTCTGAAGTGCCCCTGCGCTTTCTTCCCAGGGGGAGGGACCTCCTTGCTCTGCAGGGGGAGTCATGCCACGGGGTGGGGGGGGTGGGGGGGGAGCGTGCTGTCTGCTGACCTGGGGGGGCTGACCCGGGGTTAGACTGGGGCTCCAGTTCTGCCTGACCCTCCCAGTGGGTCACCACCTTCACCCCTCTCTCTTGTCTTCTGTGACCCGGGGGTTGTGGCAGTGCCTGTGGGGGCGGTTGGAAGACCAAGTGGGTAACATTTGCAAAGTGCCGAGCATCTGGTGAGTGATGGTAGGTGTTCGGTAATGAGCGCCTCTCGTGATGGGTGAGACTGCCTCTGGGAAGGAGCTCTTCCCTGAGGTGGTGGCGTGAGGCCCTGGCAGGGGTGAGATTGTGTGTGATGTGCGGCGTGTTGCCGGCCGGGGGTCGGTGCTGTTGCTGTGTTCAGGTCATGCTGCCGATCGAAAGCACGAGTAGGAATCTGGGGTGTGTCCTGGTTTTGGAGCCCCTGTGTTAAATGGCATTTCCTCGCCTGCCCGTCACAAACATTTTAAAACCACAATGACCAGTCACAGCCGTAAAGAATTGTTTGATTTTATAGTTAATGTTACGTGTCTCCATTTAGTCCTGGTTCTCAGTTGTGTATACTTGCAGAGCAACACCAAACGTATTCAACACGGTCACGGAACTATCCCACGTAATGGCATTAAAGTGACTCCTAAGATAGACTTCCAGCCTTAGACCGGTTCGGGCTCAGAGGCAGCTGCAGAGTGGGCATGGACCCCCGTGTCCCGGGCCGGTCCCTCCCGTCGCTGCGCTTTGCTGTGTGCCCGCGTTGCAGCTGGTGCCGCAGGGTCGGCGCGCGGTCCCCTCCTGAACTCTGCTGTATTCACGTTCTCATCATTCTCCCTAGTGTTCTCTTCTGTCCCCAGACCCCACCCAGGACGCACATGACATTGAGTCACCGTGTCCCCCGCGGTGCTCAGACCCTGTTTGTTTTGACAGTGTGAGCAGTTGTAAAGCGTGTTGGTCAGGCGTCCCGCACACTGCCCTCACTTTGGGTTTGTCTGCCGTTTTAGCACGGTGTGCCTGGAGGTGGGGATTTGGGGAGTATGACCACAGAGGTAAAGTGTCCTTGTTGTCACAGAGGGGCTCATGCTGTCAGCGTGAGTTGTCACCGATGATGCCAGTCACCCCGATCACCAGAGCGAAGGCGGACAGAAGGGTATGCCGGGCTCCCCGTGGCTAGTCACTTGTTTTCCGCCTCCCACACTCTGCTCCGTGAGGGCCACGGAAGGCGCAGCCCACACTCAGGTATTGGGTGAGACTCCGCTGCCTCCAGAGGGGCCTGTGCATGAGTCCCAGGGTTTTTCCTGTGCAGGAGGTTGGTCTCCGCTCCCACCTGCTTATTTCTGGGCAGCTGTGTTCTCAGCGTGCACGCGTGGAAGCGTGGTTACAACCCAGGGCTGTGGCGTTTACTCTGCTGCTCAAACCGCCGCAGCTTCCGCCAGCGGGCGCTCTTTTGAGCACTTCCTCACTTGCTGGGACTGCAGGATGCTCCGGCTCCTGTCACATCCTTTCTGCCCCCACCCTGGAGTCAGTCGGCCTCCAAGGAGGCCCAGCCTGCGACTGGAGCAGGCCCTCGAAGCCACGGTCCAATTCCCAAATAAGGGAGCTCTTCTGGCTGATGTCAGAGCGGGGCGAGTGGTTCGCCATCCACGTTGCCCTAATCGCTGCTCCTACTTTTCGTCCCGTTCTCTTGTGCGTGTATTTCCTGGGTGCATCCTCCTAGCAGGTGAAGCTCATCTTTTGAATGCGTGTGTGTGTCATAGGGCACACTTACAGTTAACTATTTTTAAAGTCCAAATTAGGGGAACAGATAACATGAGCTAATAAGCAGGTTCGGATGGCACATTCGTTTGCTACAGAAAGTGGCTGTTCAGTTACTTGATTTCTAGGAGTGACAGGAAAGTAATTCATGATGTAAAGTGTTTTTTTCCCACAGATAAATTCTAATTAGAACATGGGAGTTAAAAAATGTGCTCATTTGAAAGAAGGGTAGGTAGAGGGAGCTCAGAATTCTTTTTTTACTGCCTCTGAAGTTTTCATTTTAAGCGTTTTTCTTGTTTCTCTTTAAACTCTTTGATGCTTTGCATGCACTTGGTGTAGTATAAGGCACGTGCTCCAGATTTCTCCGCCTTCACAGCCAGAGTTGTCTGTCCGTAAGCCTCAAACCACCTTTTGAATGAATCATCACTTTCATTTTATGTTGCTTCTTTTTTTAAGCATTTGTGTTCTTGTTGGCATTTCATTGTGAAATGCACCCACTGTGAGACTGAGGCGGTACCTGTGTTCCCTTCTTGCGTTGAAAGGACACCCTCCCACCTGTGTTCTCTGCATCGCTCTGTCTGTGCTACCAGGTACATCTGGGAAGGGCTTTCACTGGGTTTGGCTGTCTCCTCGCTGGTCTGTAGTGCATGTGATCCAGTATTGGCTTACACAGCTCTGGATAAAGGTACACACTCACAGTTTTTTTGGAGATAGTAAGACCTAGTAAAAATAAGAAAGCACACCTGAAAAATGTCTTAGTCTTTGTTCATTTAAGTCCTCATCTGTTTGTAGCAAAATTGCAGTCATACCAGAAATGATCATTTGTCTTTTACCTGCAATATGACCCATGTATTTAAACAGCCAAAGCGTTTCTCCTCCTCACCCTCTCTCTTTTTGCTTTAGCTCTGCTTGGGTAGTCTTGGTTAACCCAAGTGGGAAATAATGTGAAGTCTTTAAAACTCTTTGTAACATTCCTGGCTGGTGTGGCTCAGTGGATTGAGTGCAGGCCTGCAAACCAAAGGGTCACCAGTTCGATTCCCAGGCAGGGCATGTGCCTGGGTTGTGGGCCAGGTCCCCAGTAGGGGGCGTGCGAGAGGCAACCACACATTGATGTTTCTCTTCCTCTCTTTCTCCCTCCTTTCCCCTTTCTCTAAAAATAAATAAATAAAATGTTAAAAAATTTTTTATAATATTTATATAATTTTATACATTTATTTTCTGAAAGTTTTCATCTGAAAGTATTTTATAAACAGCTTATAATTGTTTTTCTTCCTAATGATGAGTAAAATTTCTCCACCTGGGGTAATTTTTCTTTACATACCGGTTTTCTGTCTTTATGTGTTCTTTTTGTTCTTTTTAATGAGGACTGAAAAAGTATATTGCGCATAAATCTGTGAGCAAAGTAAATTACTTCTGCCAGAAGATCTAAGTCAGGCAGATCTGGTCTGCTCATCTGCCTGCCGCCTGCCCAGACCTGGCCTTGTCCGCTTCGTCTGAAAAACGCCCAGCGGGTGCGCCCCGCGTCGTGAGGGTGCGTGACCAACAGGCTGCTCGCTAGAGTGCCTGGGACTGTCTCTTCCTACCGGCCGAGCTGTGTGCTTGTCAGAGTTGCTGGTTTGTTCCTGCGTCTGTTTAGATCTCTTGCACGTTTTAGTTGTAGTTGCCTAATTGAATCCACTATTCTCCAATTATATGATGTGTCCATACAAGAGAGACTTGTAGTTTCTGTATAAACTAACCTGGAATGCTTTGGAAACTCTAACGATAGGTCACAGAAAGGTTAGGTATAGGAGAGAACTGTTCAAGTTTAGGGAGAAAAACCATAAGAGCCCTAAAAAGCTGCCCCACAGAAAGCTGACTTGCAGCTTCTTTCAGGGACTCGCATTCACAGGCAAGGCCATGGCCATTGTCAGAGCAGCGAGGGGTTAGCACCTGTCTGTGGCCTTACAGGGAAAATAAAGTGTCTAAGTTTGGTATGGCTGTTGGTTATCTGTTTCAATTTAACAAGCCATCCCACAGCTTCGTGGCTTAAAATAAAAATAAAAACCATTTCTTACCTGTTACGGTGTTGAGCGGTTCTTCTGCTTCGTATGCTGGTGGCTTGGGCTCAGGGACAGCTGGGAGGTCCAAAACAGCCTCACCCACCAGCCAGCAAGTAGGTGCTGGCTGTCAGCGGGGAGCACGTTCACGCAGTCTCTCCTCCTGGCTAGGCTGGGCTTCAACAACCACGGCGGCCTCGGGGAGGCTGGACTTTCGACATGGTGGCCAGGTCCCTCTGGAGGACAAAGATGGGCCTTCTTAAGGCTCAGGCCCAGCTGGCCCAGAGTTACGTTTGCTGCATTCCATTGGTTAAAGCAGGTTGCAAGGTCATCCTAGGTTCAAGAGTAGATGATTCTACAGAGGATGTGAATAGTGGGAAACCTGGTTCACAGAGGGCCCCCACAGTGCCCACCACAGACGTTTCAGCTTCTGTATCTGCACGGCTCACTTTAAATGCTGAGTGTATATATGTATATGTGTATGTGTATATGTCTGTTTAAAATTCACTCGCAAACCACAAGTCCTAGTGACATTTGATAAGGAGGCTTCTAATAAAGTTAACAAGCAAGCTCATTGCAATAATATAATTGAAACCTGCATTCTTAATAATAAGCATGGGAACGTAGGGTCTCGGCCCCTGATTCCACAGTCACTACTCCTTATCACACCCATGTGGTCGTTGGCACCTGCAGTTGCAGTGTCTCTTAACACTGTTGTTGGGAATAATCAGTCTGTGATTCCTGTCGCCTTTAAAAAATCGCGTTCCTCAGATAATAGAATATGAATGTATTGTCAGAGAATCTGGACAGTGATTGAGCCTAACATAGCAAAGGTAGACTCTTCACCTCGCAAATGAATGCATTCAGCAGGTGGTTGGTGGGCACAGGGCCTGCAGTGGGCGTCGGGGTCACCTCGGGAGCTTCTGGTCTGCTTGGGACAGTTTCTTGTTCATTTTCATTGGAAATGTTTTAAAAGAATATCTGCCTTTGTTAAAGAAAAAGATGAACTGCGGTAAGAAAACAAAAATAAAGTTGAGAATAACCAGGACTCTGCATCAGTGTGCGTGTTGGACAGCAACACGGAGAAGCCTGGGGTTTGACGGCAGCTCACGGGGTAGCCGCTGCGCGCTCGGACCGCAGGCTGGTGTGAAGACCCGCAGATTTCCAGTCAGTCGTTTGTCTCCTACAGGGCGAGCCGACCTAGCAGCCTCAACCTGAGCTCTGCCCCTTCCATTTGCATTGCAGGCCCGCACTGCACACGCTCTTAAAGAACCCTAGCAGCCCCACCCTGCCGCTGGCCGCTCCCCTTCCCATCTTCCCAGCGCCGAGGCTTCCCTTTGCTTAGCAGAGAGCAGGTTAACGGGGTGGGGGTGGTGGAGAGAGTCTCACCAGGTGAGTGCTGCACTTCACTTTGCCAGTGGATAAAATACTTTATTGCTAAGGACTTTGCTAAAAGACTTTTGATCATGTTAATCTTTAAGAGCTTTTGCAAAACCACAGATATTTTCGAACTGTCCTAATCCAACTTCGTTTTATAGATGAGCCGTTTTGGCCACCGTGTGGTTTACCTACAGTGTCAGGGCCGAACTTTCTAACCAGCCAGAATTTTCGTCTTGTCACAGTACAGAGTTTGACTTAAAAACTGCACCCAACCTTCTTGCATTGAGTTCAAGACATACTTTTCTTAGATTCTACGCCGAGTGACTAGTACTTCAGCCAGGTTTTCTGTTTCAACAGCGAAACATTGTTCTGTCAGAAGTGGAGTGAGTACCAGAAAGACCTTTCACACTGGGATGCTTTTAAACACAAGTAAGGCAGATGTTTCAGGGCAACTGATGGAGACCTTGTGCTGCTTTCCTCATCCAAAACAACTGGTATCCATGGAAACACCCCGAACCAGTCAGTTGACCACATTAGCTCATTTCTTGTGAGCTAATACAAAATGAGGTTTTGGATGCTTTTGGTTACTTAATTGAAATGAAACAAGTTCTTTTGAACTTACCACTAGTATTTATCTTTCTAGACTTTGTATGTAAATTTTCATCTTTTAAGAAAAAAAGAATAAACTTTTGCTTAATTTTTTTCTTCCCACCTCTCATTATGTATTTCTTCCTAGCTAAAGCTCCTAACCTAAGTTGTTTTTCTCTGGCTGCTTTTGACATTTTTCTCTTCATCACTGGTTTCCAGCTATTTGATTATGATGTGCATAATCAGAAACGGGCAGTTTTCTTACAGTTCTTCTGCTTGGAGTTTGTTGAGCTTCTTGGATCTGTGAGCTTACGGTTTTCTTCAAATTGGGAAAGTTTTCAGCCCTTACTTCTTCAGAGATTTTTTTTCTTGCCTTCCTTTCTTGGTTTAGACTCCAGTAACACACACGGGGTGGGCAGAAGTAAGTTTACGGGTGTGAGTCTGTGGGACACAGTGCGCCCTGGGTCGTCGTTTATGCTGGGTCACTTCCCACGGGGACAGCAGCGTCTGCCCGCCCGGCGTGGCACAGCGCCCCCTGTGGCGTGCTGTTCTTCCCGTCTCAGCCCTCTCTCTGATGGATGGGACCGGTTCTGTTGCTGCGTCTTCAGGTTCACTGGTGTTTTTTTCTGTGTCTCATCTGTTTTTAACTCCATCCAGAGTATTTTTCATTTCAGGTACATTTTTTATCTCTATAGCTTCCACTTGAGTCATTCCTGGTATATTTCTATTGATTTTTTTCTGCTGGTTTGGGTTATATCTTCCTGTTTCTTTGGTAATTTTTGACAGGATGTCAGACATTGTAAATTTTATTTTTGGGTGCTAGAGTTTTAAATAATTCCTTTAAATAAGATTGGACTTTGTTGTGCCATATAATTAAGTTACTAAGTTACTTAGATGGAATGTGAACTGCTGTTTCCAACGAGTGTGAATATCATTGGGCTGAGTTAAAGAAACCCTAAGGAAGTATTAAATATATAGCTTCACCTTCATGTAAGCTTGTCCTAAGGTTCATTTTAATTATGAACGACAAGTGTAGTGGCTGGCAGCGCCACATGGCACTTTTTCCTACCTCCTGTCCTGTGACACATAAATAATGAGGGATGAAATGTATAATGTTTTATCTTAATATATTATGTATTAATTACGGTATTCACCTTCACTTCCATGTGATTCCTATTTTTAAATTTGTACCAGATTTATTTAGTGCCTATTAAATATTTTTTTGAAAAAAAGGAAAGACCTAAAATATTGTTTGAAAAATGTCTTAAATCTATTGTATGTTCATTGGGGGGCACTGGTGAATAACATTGCATAGGTTTTAGGTGTGCAGTTCCACAGCACGGCATCTGTACACTGTGCTGTGTGTTCGCCACCCAAGTCAAGTCTCCTTCCATCACCCTGTGTCCCCCCCGCCCCCGCCGTCCCGATGCCCCCGTCTACCTCCCTCTACCCCCTCCCCACTGGCAGTCAGCCACAGTGTTGTCTGTGTCTCTGAGGGCAGTTTTTCTGTGTGTGGTTTTCTTTTCATTTGATCTCTTGGCCTTTTTCACCCAGCCCCCCAAGCCCCTCCCCTTTGGCAGCTGGCAGCCTGTTCTCTGTATCTACGAGTCTGGTTCTGTTTTGTTTGTTAGTTTATTCTGTTCATTACATTCCACATGAGGGTGAAATCATATGTATCTGTCTTTCTCTGACTGGCTTAACTTAGCATAATGTTCTCCAGGTGCATCCATGCTGTTGCAAAGGGTAAGATTTCCTTTTTGATGGCTGTGTAGTATTTCATTGTGTAAATGTCCTACAGCTTTTTTATCCACTCGTCTACTGATGGCCGTTTGAGCTGCTTCCACATCTTGGCTGTTGTGAATACTGCAGTGAACATAGGGGTGCATATATTCTTTTGAATTAGTGTTTTAGGTTTCTTAGGATATATTCCCAGAAGTGGAATTGCTGGGTCAAAAGGCAGTTACAGTTTTAATTTTTTGAGGTAACTCCACACTGCTTCCCACAGTGGCTGCACCAGTCTGCATTCTCACCAGCAGTGCACTGGGTTCCCTTTTCTCCACAACCTCGCCAGCACTTGCTGTTTGCTGATTTGTTTATGATGGCCGTTCTGACAGGTGTGAGGTGGTATCTCATTGTGGTTTTGATTTGCATCTCTCTGATGGCTAGTGACGTTGAACATCTTTTCATGTCTGTTGGCATCTGTACGTCCTCTTTGGAGAAGTGTCTGTTCAGGTCCTTTACCCATTTCTAATTGGATCTGTGTGTGTGTGTGTGTAGTTGTATAAGTTCTTTATAAATTTTGGATATTAACCCTTATCACGTGTATCATTGGCAAATATTTTCTCCCATTCAGTGGGTTGTCTTTTCATTTTGTTGATGGCTTCCTTCGCAAAAGCTGTTCCGTTTGATGTATTCCCATTTGTTTATTTTTTTCTTTCGTTTCCCTTGCCTGAGGAGATATATCACAAAAAATATTGCTCAAGAAATGTTTGAGATTTTACTGCCTGTGTTTTCTTCTAGGGTCTTATGCTTTTGAGTCGAACATTTAAGTCTTTAATCCATTTTGAGTGTATTCCATGTGGTTCTTTATGTGTGCTGTTAGGATAATGAAATAATTTGGAAATAACTTTGAACTCAGCAGTTGTTTCTTGTGTCTGTGTGATGGTATGAAGACTGAGATAACTTTTTGTGTTGTAATAAATGCACATTTGAAACGAGATCTCCAGCTTCTACACAGTTATTACAGGGGTTTGTTTTTCTACTTTTCAGTTGGAGAGTACAGCCAAAAGAATTTTTTCTGTGTGTAGAGAAATTTGGGGTTGGTCAAAAAGTTTGTTTGTTTTTTTCTGTAGGAAGGCTTTAGTAGCACTTAGTTGTCTTCATTTGAAATAATTTTGTTAGATCGTGTTGTGACAGCTGTTACATCAGCGTGTGTTTAAAAATGATCAAAATTGGTGAATTTTTGTGTAGCCATTTTAATTTTGAAGATGTAAGAAAATATGCAACATTCTTGGCATATTATGCTTTATTGTTTCAAGAAAGGTAAAAAAGCAACTGAAATGCAGAAAATCATTTGTGCAGTGGATAGAGAAGGTGTTGTGACTGATAGAACTTGTCAGAAGTGGTTTGTGAAGTTTTGTGCTGGAGATTTCTTGCTGAATGATGCTTCACAGTCCAGTAAACCAGCTGGAGTTGATTGCGATCAAATCGAGACATTGAGAACGATCAATGTTATATATACCACGTGGGAGATAGACAACATACTCAAACTATCCAAATCAATAAAGTTATAGGGGTAAAAATGAAAAATGTGTCTTATTGTATAGAAAAAACATATAAACCTTTTAGCCAACCCAATATTTTGTACACAGTTGGAGGACAGTACGAAACATATATTTTTCTGTTTCCTCAAATTAAATTCTTCATAAAAGTTAACTAAATTTTTATTAAATGCACTCAGACTCTTTTTGTCTGTTAAAGTATAAAACTTGTCTCCATGTGGACCAGACCAGGGGCATGTACCTGAAGTAAACATGCTGAGGTCAGGGCTGTTGGGGGCTTGCCCTTAGGAGGCGTGGGAGGTGCAGGCGCTCGAGTCCCTCTTTGGAAGACCCTCCCCACGTGCACGGGAGTCTCCACTTCCTGCGCCCACACACTGCTGCGCGGCCAGTGAGACCCACCGCATTCCGGCCCCTGCCTGCCTGCCACGGCAGCCTTCCTGCACAGCCTTTGTTTCCATTCTTCTGATTTTTTTGAATCTTCACACCCGGATTTCCTGAAATACTTACAATGTTAACCTGAAAAATTCTAAATTAGTCTTCTCGTTAGTCTTAGAAAGTTACTTGTGTGTGCAGGCGCGGTCCAGTGAGGTTGGGACTTGTTTTCTGCCTCTTGAGTTTGCATCCCTCTGCACGGCCAAGGCTGTTCTGAATGAGGTTGTGTTTGTTCTCCCACGCCTGGCTCCGCGCTTCGGCTCCTCTGCTGTTCCCTGTTGTCTGGCCCTGCGGTATTTGACTGACTAAACGTTTGTGCTGTAGGGCCCTGGTGATCACCATTCTGATACATGACATGTGTTACTGTGGAAAATAATGAATTTTCCAGCACTGTACTGGAGACTTCTGGAGATATAAAAGTAATAAAATAAATACAAAGTCCTTTCTTACTGTTGACTGTTATCTTAGGGGGAAATTTGAGAAAAAGTTATAACATTGAATTTGGAAGAATTTAGAAACTGTTGAAAAGGTTAAAATGGTTTCTGGTCCTGTATCATGCTGAACTCAATGGCACACTTCTCTCTCAGTGCCCAGCAGACGCTGAAGAGCGCTCGGTGTCTGGCGAGCAAGTGCCGTGACTCCGCAGCCTGGAGGGCGAGTGGCGTGGTCACGTAGTGACTCCGCAGCCTGGAGGGCGAGTGGCGTGGTCACGTAGTGACTCCGCAGCCTGGAGGGCGAGTGGCGTGGTCACGTAGTGCCGCCACCCTCTGTTATCACTCCTCTACTGAGCATGCACCGTTGGGTTAGTCTCTGGTGTGGACTCTAGTGTTTCTTATCCTTACTTTGTACACGTGCAGTGTGGAGAACTGAAGTATTTGGATCAAGGCTCATGCAGCTAGTCACCCAAACGGGGTTTGGACCGAAGCCATCCCTCACACCACAGAGCCTTCGCTGCTAGCCATTCCAAAACCTGCGCTAGTGATCGCCTGCACAGATGCAGTGAGATTGGCGGCCGTGGCGCCGTGGCATGCATGCCCTTCCATCAGCCGGGCCAGCTCTTTGCACCCCTGTAGAAGCAGTGGATATAGGGGTTTCAAGTGGGGCTCTGAGTTCCATTGTGTTGTGTGACTTGTGAGACGTCAATAATAAGATAGCCTAAGGGGGTAGCTGCATTTCACGCTTATTCCTAAGTTTTCTCCTGGTTTCATCGGCTGTGGTTAGCTTTGAGGGTGCTTTACTTGTGTGTCCTGTGGGTGTGCACTTGGGTGTGGGCAGCTACACCAAAGTCTCCAGAGCAGTCTTGTCTGATTAAAAATCAGCTCTTGGCCCGTCACAGGGATTCTTCCCAGATTTCAGTACTGGAAATGTGTATAATTCTGCAGCATTTTTGTGTTTGAAAGATGATTTATTTTCTGAAGTTTTGTCTGTCAGACCAATTCAATATAATGGTACTATACATTTTAGAGTGTTTTTCCTCATGTTTTTGAAATAGATTTGATTTATATCAGGATATAAACTGTCAGGAAGAAAAAATGGATTGATCTTGGAGCTAGTTGGCAGTTAGGGTTATAAAATATGAAGTGGCCCAGGCTGGTGTGCCTCAGTGGACTGAGCACCAGCCTGTGAACCAGAAGGTCGCCAGTTCTATTCCCTGTCATGGCACATGCTTGGGTTGCGGGCCAGGTCCCCAGATGGGGGCATGCGAAAGGCAACCACACATCGATGTTTTTCTCCCTCTCGTTCTTTCCCCCCTTCCCCTCTCTAAAAGTAAATAAATAAAATCTTTAAAAAATAAAATATAAAGTGTATTTTATAAAGAATATTCAGACTGATGATACATATTTGCAAGGAACTTGATGACTGATGGATTCCTTCTACTTTGCTGTTTTGGAATTGTATGTGTTCCCAGTTTATAACATTAGGTTTTACCTTGTTAAATTACCTTTGCAATAATAGAACAGTATTATTATCTGAGAAGCTGGCTGAGGACAGAGAATTGGCAGGAAGTGTTTGCAAAGAACGAAGTAGTGAGGAATTGCGTTTCAAAGGTGAAGACAGACCGATTTCTTCTTCCTTTCCCACAGCCTCCTCCCACACCCTCACCCCCCTGGCTCCGCACTGTCGATCAGAGAGCGTGGACCAGCTGGTCTCTCTGTTCTGCTGCCCGGGCCTCGAGAAGTGCGCCTGTGCTTTCTACTGAGTGTCCTTCAAAGAGAGGTGCCCTGAAGCCCAGGGCAGGGCTGTGCCTGCTCATGCACCCATTATCTTGTCTGTGGCAAGCACATGGTACCTGCTTAGTTCTGCTTACTGTGTGTCTTTCAGTTCTTGGCTCTTTCTTCCTTAATCTGTAAGTTTTTAGTGTTAAGCTTCATTTATGTTATAAAGAAGCCTCCAGACAGCAGGCAGTGTGCATCACTCTTCCCATGGGTCACTTCCCTGCGTGGAAGAGAAGGTCGGGTGAGCTTCCACAAGCACGGAGGGGTGACGGCACCAGCGGGCACGAAGGCTTTAGGAAGAGTTCCTAAGAGAAATTCACTTGCGACGTCCCTGAGTATTTCCTCTGCTTCCTGTCCCTCACAGGCAGGAGTGCACACGGGGGCTTCTGGCGTGCGGGAATTCCGAATCCGACCTGGAGGAGTTCTCGGACGAAGCCAGCGCAGAGAACCCGTACGGCGCCTCTCCGCCTAGCACCCCTCGGCAGGTGAAACGCATGTCCGCCAAACACCAGAGGAATGCTGTAGGGAGGCCTGCCAGCCGCTCCAGTTTGAAAGGTGAGCCTTGCACTTGAAGAGATACACCCGAGCAGGCGCTCAGGGTGCGTCCCGCCTGCAGTCTTTCTATACCAGCCGCCACCGACTGGGCCTTTCTGCCCTAGCGTTAGTGTTCCTTTTATTTTAATTCCATTTTAATGCTGCTCTTACACGTAAGCTTTTCATTTTTACCATTAGCTGTTTTATTAGTAAAGGAGAAATTCAGTCTCCTGAGATAGGAAGGGTTCTCCCGAGTAATAGTTGAAGTTACTTTGAGTGCAGAGGAACACGGAGGTTGTGGAAGAGGCCAAGGGTGGGTGAATCGTCACACTCATCCCTGTGGCTGCAGGTGTAGGAGGTAGAGGCCTTCTTTCTTCTTTCTTTCCCTTACTTTCCATTTCCATTTATCCCCTTCAGCCCTCCACCTCTGCCCTGCAGCTGCCACACTGTTGTCCGTAGCCTTCCTTCTTCCTGTGGATCTCACAGGCTGAAGTGCCTGGGTTCTGACTCCCAGGCAGGGCAAGCGCAGTGGGCCGTTCAGAGGGGCAGTGTCAGACTTTCTTCCCCAGGAGTCCCTAGGTGCCAGAGACCTCTGCTTTCTGCCCGTGACCATGAGGCTGCCCTTGGAGTGCAGGACCCTCTTTCTCGCTCAGCGCAGTGCCTAGGAGGCACCACGCCTCATAACTGGGCAGCTGCTGAGCTCCGCTCTTCTCTGTGCTCAGGATCCCACAGGTCCGAGAAGCTGGGGGTGCTCCCTCTTTTCATTTCTTCCTCCTAGCCCGCCACAGCTGTTCTGTCCGAGGGACAGGGCCAGATCGTGCTGCCCTGCCGCCTCCGTGGGCCCTGCTTTGGGGCATGGAGACCCAGGTTGCCGAAGTCTGTGGTGTTAGAATTTCCCTGTCAATTTCAGCAGCCTTGTCCTCAAACGGGTCGATTGGTTGCATAACCTTCTGGGATGGGTCAGTCTGTTCCTGCACAGGGCAGGGGTGAAAACTCCCCACCCCGTGCCCCCTGCTGACGTCAGGCCCAGCCCCACTTCTCTCTCCCGTAGCCCATGCTCCTCCCCGCTCTTCACCTAGCCTCCCCGCCCCACAGTCGTCCCCACATTGCTCCCTCACAGTGGTGAGCTGGCCAGCTCACTCTGTGTCCCTGTCACAGCCGCTCCTTGAGGAAGGAGGAGGGCCAGAGAAAGAGGGCTTTATTGTGTCTGTCTGCTTGAGTGAGACCTTGTCCGAGGCAGAATTCCTGAGTGAGCCTTGTCTTTCTTTCGCACAGGGGAGCTGTTCCATCACTTCCTTTTACAGCTTGGTTTGCCATAGGATGTCGTCACACTTTGTTCTGCACTAACCCCCTTTGGAAATTAATAGCTTTCCATTGCAATTTCTTATCTTCAAAATCAACCCTCATTCATTTCCAATAAGTTTTTCCATTTGGTTGAGAAAATGAAATTCCTCACCTCAGACAGTGTCACTGAAGCAGCGTCCGCAGTCACTGCACGTGCGCTCTGTGGAGCGAGAAGCACCAGGAGCTCACCCGCCCTCCCTTCCCTTGTCGGCTCCCACTGCTTTGAGGCAGGGGTCAAGGGCGCAGTGTGCCCCTTTTGTAGATTGAGAAACCGAGGCCGGGGTTTTAAAGCAGCTTGCCTCAGGCCGGAAGGCTTGAGGTCATGGCAGGACCGCATGTGGACCTGGTACTCGATGTGCACGTTTCCCGGAGCCCGCAGCAGGGGCTCGGCCCCTCTGCATGCAGGACGACGGCCGAGTGACCACCCTTCTTCCCTCGTCGGGCGGGAAGCCAGTCGCTAGATACTTCTCGAGCTCCTCCTGTCCTCTGGGCTGTGCGGCAGACGGAAGGAAGAGGGGAGGTTGTCTCTTTTCCTCCTCAACTTCGTCACTGGTTTATTTCATGAAATTGCAGAATTGTTTTAGGTCTGGAAGTGGTCTTAGAGACCACTTGCTCCATTCCTGCCAGTTTCCAGGTGAAGAAGCAAATGCCCCATGACCCCGACTTATAGCTATCTAAGATGCAGGACACCAGAGTCCTAGATAACTTATTCTTTTTGCAAAAGATGATGCATTTATTGTAGGAATTCAGAAAATTTGGACGAAAAGGTGGAAGCTCTAGGGTTTAGCCGAGGAGGTCACACAGCGACACTTGGGCTGTGTTCTTTTGGCTCCAAGGACCAGCCCAGATTGAGCGTGGCAGGGGACGAGCAGGCACAGCACCAGGAAGGGTGGCTCTTCGGTGATCTGAGCACCTGGCTCCTACCCGCGTGCCAGAACGGGGGGTTCAGTGTGTGGTCAGCCCTCCATCTCCTCCATCTCCTCCCTCCCCTCCCTCATAAGCACCAGCAGCGTCGAGAGTCCCGGCAGGAGTGCGAGGACCAGCCGGAAACTGAGGGCACGAGCTGCACTCGTGTTCAGTGATGGCAGCCGTTGTCGTCAACTGTTTATAGGGGCGTGATTCTTTAAGTATTTTTACTATTTATAAGAATTAAACCTATAACATTTACCAGCCACACTCTCTTCTTGTCTGCCTTTCTCCATTTATGTTTCCTTCTGGCTTAAAATTCCCTCTCGCCCTCCTTACTACCCTTGGTTCAGCAGAATCCATTTTTCACGGCCCTTGTGCACGTCCTTGGTCTTAGAGCCTTTCCAGGTCAGTTCGGCTGCTGTGATCTGTCCTTCCTGGCACTCGGTGTCTCGTCCTTTCCTTGGTCAGTCTGTACTGCCCCGTGAGCAACTCTGTGTAAAAGTGATGTGACGGCGCGGATGTGGTTAGGGTGCCTGTCCTGACGCCTGTGATCAGTGGTAGTCCCCATCATGAAGTTGTGGTGAGGGTGATGACAGTCTCTGTGAAAGCCTGACCTTGGAAAGTGAGGGCCTGACTAAAACAGTGATCCCCAAAGGTGGTGTCATTCTAGCCACGTTGAATCAGAGATGCAGGGAGTGGGCCCAGAAATCTGCATCTCAGCAGAACCTGAGTGATTTCCAGTGTTCACTGAAACTGGAGCACCTTGAATGAGCAGGTCTTGAAGCCCCTTCGGATGCTGGCGTTGGCGGCCTAGTGCGTTGTCATCCCAGTGATCCTCTCGCTTCCAAGGGGAGGTGCGGGCGCGTGGTCCGCTTTCTCTTGTGAGAGCTCAGGGAGGCCGGTGCGTGCCACTTGGCAGCACGGATTCCACACGGTGTGGAAGAGCTGCAGAACCGCAGGGATCTGATGTGAATACATCTCACACACCTCCCAAAGAGCCGTTGCCGGGCGAGGTGGCAGAGAAGTGGTGGATCATCTTCATCTGTGTAAACATGTGAAGCACGTTGCTTGCCTTTTGGTTGCCTTCGGTTTCGTGATAAACATTATTTTTCTTTTCCTTTCCTCTTCTCATTTGGTAGAATTATTGGTGGGTGACCAAAGGAAAAGGTCACCACTCCAGGGGTTGCTTTAACTGTGTACGACCAAGGTGCACACTGGGAGACCCAGCGGCCCCGTTAGTCTTCCTCAGGCTGCCAGGAGGCAGTGCCGTAGTCTGTGATTAGAGCTTGCCGTACAGAACGTCCTGCACACTTCTCCCCATTCTCCTTTCCAACAGCTCTGTTTGTGTTTGACTTTTTCTTAATGACGGAAGAATTCAGTATTAACAGAAAACTGAACGAACCTGTCCATCAGTAGGCAATGGGCTGTTACTTCTTTCTTAAGAAAACTTCTAATAAAAGTTGCTCTCTCGTGTCAGAGTGGGTGAAGACAGAGTGGAAGGTGCTGGGGAGTGAGTTACTGCGTCCAAGCCTGTGGGTCCCCCAGCCCCCGTGCTTCTCAGATCTTCCTCACAGACGGTCCTGGGGTTGTAGAGAGGCCTCCTGGTCACCAGTGGTTAGAAAACTGTCCTGCTTTCCTCTCTCCATCCAAATGTAGTATCTGAAAAATACTGATAGAGCAGGCGGGAATTTTATTTTTGTATGGTCGCTGGACTGGGGTCCAAATCTCTTCACACACATTGTAGATCCAAATATTAAACCATTGCTTTTTATGAACACAGAATTTCAAAAAGTTGTGTAAGATACCATTTTTTGCTGAAGTAAGGTAGGCTTACCAAATTTGTATATAATTGATAAAGTTTAGTTTTCTAGGCTTCCTGACATATCTGTCTGTCCATAAAAATGGGATTGTGGCATTTATTTGGAATCACATACTAGTTAATGCGTCATGCTAGGTCCGCTTTGCTTCTCTTCTGCACACTTTCTCAGATGTCCTTGTGTACTAACTACCCTTTTGTGAAGTGACGTCTTACAGACTGACGGTTCCCAAGTCGGTGTCTCTGAGTTTCTCTCCTGAGTTGAAGACGCATAAATCAGTTACGTACAGTGTCCTGCAGGCACGTCAAATTCAGTGTATTAAAAACTGAAACTATTGTCCTCGCCCCCACTCTCATACAGTGACGTCTCAGTGAGTGACGTCTCAGCGAGTGACGTCTCAGCGAGGAGACACATTGTCGTTAAATCTGGAACACTTGTCACTTTGCTTTCAAGCAAACATTGATGTGCTGCCCTGTGTTAATAAAGGTATGAAGGGCAGTGTTAGAACAGCAAAAGGGAGGCCAAGGGCTGGGGGACAAGTTTTTTATGAAGGAGGGTTGATAAGCACTTCTAGCTGGAAACAGTACAGTTGTGAAGAAATTTCTTGAATGGACTGTATAAAAAGTTTTAAGACATTCAGAAGTAAAATAGATTAAAACTACAGTTAAAAAATAGCATCATTTGAACATATTCCTAATTTAATAGTTTTATATTAAAATAAGCACAAATCCCTACAGACAAAATCCTTTTTGAGGAATCATAAAGAAAATTAAATATATGGTGAATCAAGTTAGAAGTGCTCTTAGGAATATTTGTTTTAAAATTCTTATTCTACAACTAATTTAACTTAATGTGGGGTGGTAAACACACAGTACAGTATGCAGATGATGTGTTATAGAATTGTAACCTGAAAAATACAATTTTATTAACCAGTGTCACCCCAATAAATTCAACTTAAAAAAACTAATTTAATTGATTAGGAGGTACACTGGTCTTTAACAAGTTTTCTTTGCTTAATTGTTTTTGAGTACATTAGTCTGTAACCCATATAAATATACACTCTCTCATGACATCTCAAGGCATACTATAATATGTACTAAGAAGAAATGCTTATATTTGATGACATAGTGTGTTCTTAGAATATTTACTTGTTATTTATTAGAACTCTTTTATACTTAATATTTAGGTATATTTTACTTTAATGTGTGTCTGTATATACATAGGTATGAAAATGTAAATGAAGTACACTAGCGAATGTTTCTAAAACTGAACTCGTGCCACCATTCATTACAGCGCATATTCTAGTTTTAGAGATGTACAAGCACAAATCGTGTGCCCTAGAGTCGGTGAACAGAGCGTGTGTGCAGGGTGCAGGGAGAGTGGGGCGGTGTTACGGGTCTGGGCACTGCTAGGCCAGGAAGCAGGGGAGGCGGCCACCCGGGCCGAGGCGGGAAGACAGGCCTGCTTCCGTAGAGGGGCTTCGAAATACGTGGGCTTCCTCTGGAGTGAGCAAAGCTGCGAGGCGGCAGTTTGGACAGGAGTGACTTAAGGGGGAGAAGAGAACCCCAAGACCACGGTGTCTAGAAAGCAGCAGACCGAGGGGCTCCAGGAAGGTGTAGGTGTTTAATCGTGTCAGAAGGGCCAGCAGGAAAGGGTGTGCGTGTGCGTGTGTTCATTTCAAAGCCTGGGAATTAAAAGAATTTTTTGTCATTGTTTGAAGGAAAAGTGTGATGTTTACTTTCTTTGCATTAATTTTGAATGATACGTGCCAGGATAACAGACTAGGCTTATTTTACTAAGCTCGTCTATATTGTCTTCAGTTGTCCACTGTTAAGTTTAAAAGGCTATTGTTCATGTGTCCGTGGCGGAGAAGAGACCAAGGAGTGGAGTGAATTAAGGGGTGCGTTTCTGCCTGGCCTCTGTCTTTCGGTTTTCTGTGAGAAGTGCCTTAAGTATTCTTTCCTCAGCCTGCTCCATTGCACCAGTGAGAAAAGTGACCCAGGACATTTGCGGTTTGCTCTGAGTTAATTCGTTTAGCCAAGGAAAAGGAAGGACTCGGAGGTGTTTTCTGAAGCAGGTTTCTGTGAGACCTGCCACACGGTTGTGCCCCTCACGTGGCAGGGGGTGGTTGGTGCAGGCGTGGTAGGCTGGGTGACCGTGGCTTGTGGAGTCGGGGCGGACACAGCGTTAGGTCAGCGGTGGCGAATGTTGGACTGGAGCGAGCACAATGCAGCGGGGAGAGTGGGTAAAATCTCTAAAAATTTAGAGAGGAATGTTACGCATATATTTATTTTTTTAATTGTCAGCATATGATATTTTTTCTCCAATTAACAGCCTGAAGATACAAGGACATGTGATTGTCAGCTTCATTGAAAATATTGAGAGCAGCTTCATATTTTTCGGTAATGTGCTATTATGTTTATTTTTTAATAGAAAAAATGAATGCGTCGAACCAGCCTCCACACAAAGACACTGGAAAGGTCGGGGAGAACGTGGAGGAACACAGCTACAAGCAGGAGAAAAAGGTCCGAGCAGCTCTTAGGACGACGGAGCGCGACCACAAGAAAAACGTGCAGTGCTCGTTCATGTTGGACTCGGTGGGGGGGCCCCTGCCCAAAAAGCCCATCCCAGACGTGGATCTCAATAAGCCTTACCTCAGTCTCGGCTGCAGCCACGCCAAGCTCCCGGTGTCCGTGCCCATGCCCATAGCGCGGACCACGCGGCAGACTTCCAGGACTGACTGTCCGGCAGACCGCTTGAAGTTCTTTGAGACTTTACGACTTCTGCTAAAGCTTACCTCAGTCTCCAAAAAGAAGGACAGGGAGCAGAGAGGACAGGAGAACACGTCCGCCTTCTGGTTTAACCGATCGAACGAACTGATCTGGTTAGAGCTGCAAGCCTGGCACGCGGGGCGGACCATCAACGACCAGGACCTCTTCCTGTACACAGCCCGCCAAGCCATACCAGACATTATCAACGAAATCCTGACTTTCAAAGTGAACTACGGGGGCTACGCCTTCGTCCGAAATGGAGCCAGTTTTAATGGTACCCCGCTAGAAGGGCAGTGCAAAGCCCCTCACGGGACGAGGGCCGTGGGTCCCTCAACATACCATGAGCACCTCCAGCGCCAGAGGGTGTCCTTCGAGCAGGTCAAGCGCATAATGCAGCTGCTGGAGTACATAGAAGCACTTTACCCCTCGCTGCAGGCTCTTCAGAAGGACTACGACAGGTACGCCGCGAAAGACTTCCAGGACAGGGTGCAGGCGCTCTGTCTGTGGCTGAACATCACGAAGGACTTAAATCAGAAGTTAAGGATCATGGGCACGGTTTTGGGCATCAAGAACCTGTCAGACATTGGCTGGCCAGTGTTTGAAATCGCTTCCCCTAGGTCGTCCAAAGTCAACGAACTGGAAGATGAGGGTAGCGGCCCCGAAGGAGACCTGAGAGAGTTGGAAAGTAGCGCAGATGAGAGTGGAGAAGAGCAGGTGCCCGATGCAGGGGTCCCGGGGCCCCGGCAGCCCGCCGACCACACTGGCGCCCTCCCGTCGCAGGGCTGTGCGTCTAAGAAGCTCGAGAGGCTTGCGTCGGAGGAGGATGCTGGTGGCTGGGGAGCCGCGGACTGCAGTACAGAAGCAGGCGTTCGCAGGCATTGTCTGACTTCTATTTATAGACCGTTCGTAGACAAGGCACTGAAGCAGATGGGCTTGAGGAAGCTCATTTTGAGGCTCCACAAGCTGATGGACGGTTCCCTGCAAAGGGCACGGGTAGCCCTGGTCAAGAGTGACCATCCAGTGGAGGTAGGTTTCCAGAAGGCATCGTGTGCTCTTGTCCTTAGTTCTGCTACCGCTTGTGAAGGACAATGTGTTGATTGCCACCTGCTTTCACGGGCTTGCGACTTTTAGGGCATAAGTTGTAGTTATTTTAAAGTACAGGTTTAAACATTTCTATCACGTGTGATAAATGGGGAAATGGATCTTTGGAACTGGACAGGATTTAGTGGGTTAAGTATGAGGCGGTGTGTGGAGGGCAGACATGCAGGCGCACCGTCGCAGGCTGCAGAAGGGTGGGCTGGGTGTAGAAGGAGAGGGCAGGGCGCCAATCCTGGGCCACCACAGCTGAACGAGGGTCAGTAAAAAGTCAACAAGATGCTAAAATACTTCCACCGGAGTGTGGCTTCAAGGTCACGGGCTTGCTAAGCTCTCCCTCATTACAATAGCTTACTCCTTTTTTGAGGGCGTGTCCGGCTCTGGTCACCGGATGTTACGGACACGTGAGTCGTAGGGACGTGCGGGAACGGTCCAGGGGAAGAGGCACACACTGTTTGGGGAGGGTGAGCGTCGGGGACGGAGGTCCAAGGGGGGTCGGAGTTACTGTCAGAGACCAAGGCTGGCGAAGCTTTTTGTGAAAGGAGCCTGCCTGTTAGAGGAAGTGGTTTGAAGTCAGGTTTTGTACACTTTTCGACTTGGCAGTTAAGAAAGTTGATTTCAAGACTGCACAAGCTGAAGGACTGCTCCTTGCCAAAGGGCACCTGTTGGAATGCTCTACTGCTCGGGGCCGCACGACCGAAGGGCCACACTGTTGGGCGCTGCCCTTGCGAGTGCAAGTACACGCAGCTCTTCCGTGGTGGGTGTGCGAGGGCTCGTGGTGAGAGCAGAGGGACCCGGATTGTGGAGCTCCCTCCACCTGTGTGAGGCTGAGGTTTTACGTTTTAGTCGCTATGTGCCTGTGTCGATACTGTTAAGAAATAAAAACCACTTCCGTTTATTACACAGTCTGAAAAAATCACTTTTAAACTAATGGCCAGGTCATGAACCCCCAGGAGGCCTGCTCAAGCAGTCCTATAATATGGTGAGATGTTTGCAGAGTAAGCCAGCACTTTGTAGCTGTAGGAGCTCTGTTATTTTCATTAGAAATCGTAAACGTGAATCTACACTGTGATTCTCTTTTGAACAGTATTTTAACTCTGAATGGTATTTTTATGTACGTCTTTTTTAATAGCGAATGGGTTGGTATCCCCTGCTAGTCCGTGAATAACTATTTTACAGTGAGATTTTATTACAGTGCAGATTTCACAATCAGCGGAGCAAACGTAGATCTGTAATAAGGAGTTGTGTATTTCAGATGGGGAATAAGTTACTCTGGTCTAGGTTTTTGGTTTGAGTGGTTCAACCCCATTGAGGACACTTGGGCCAGACAGGTCAGGCTGAGTTTTGGTCCGAAGCACGGGGTCTGAAGAGAGTGACGTGGCGCAGCTCTGACTCAGCTCTGACTCAGCGGTTCTCATGGGACAGGGGCCAGTGGCGGGGGTGAGGGCCGGGCAGGTGTGTCCAGGCTTCTTAAAGGCGCCTTGCGTGCTGTTGCCCACACTCTCTCCCCCAGGCCCTCTGGGACAGTGACCCGTGGCTGCTAACGAGGTACTTTGCACCCTGAGACGTGTTGGAAGGGGAATAACACTGAGAACAAGCGCACTACATTTTGTTAGAACTTAGGTTCAAAACACAGGAGCCCGAGGTTGTGGACCTCCGTCAGGAGTGTGTTCCTTTGTCTCACCAGGTGCGATGCGATGGAAAGGTTTTACCCTTGATGTAGAGGAAGAGAAACATACGGATTTGAAGCTTAATATGTGTGTGATTAAAGATTTATTTATTAAAATCATCTGCAGATTGTTTTCCAAAAAAAAAAAAAATGAAGTGCAGCCCTGGCTGGTGTGGCTCAGTGGACTGAGCACCGGCCTGTGAACCGCAGGGTGGCCAGTTCTGTTCCCAGTCGGGGCACAGGCTGGGGTTGCCGGCCGGGCCCCTCGTGGAGGGGTACGTTGATGTTTCTTTCCTCTTTCTCTCTCCCTTGCCCTCTCTCTAAAAATAAGTAAATAAAATCTTTTAAAAAAGTACAGAAGACCCTGTCGTTTCAAATTTCAGTTTGTAAAATGCTGTGCTTGTCAGGTAATGGAAGACTGACTAACAGCTCAAGTAGAAACACTTCTGTGTCGGAGGTTGGTCCAGTTTGCCGGACGTTGAGGCTCTGAAATGATTAACTCAGTGGGGAAGTAGGACTTGATTTTTATTCCCATTTCAGGAACACAGTTCTGGAAGGAGAGGTACATGTATGTGAGTGCGTGTGCACTCCCCCTCTGGGGTCATTTTGTGTTAGTCTTCCCACCGAGGGTGTTCGGGGGGTGTCCACAGTTTGGGAGCCAAACCCCTGGGTTCCGCTCCTGGGCGTGGCCCTTTCTCACCGCACACCTTGGTAACGGACCTGCTCTTCCCGACCCCACGTCTTTGTGTCTGTGAGGTGGCGATGACACTGTCCTGCCTGCCTCACAGGGTTGTCGTGAGGCTTAGAAACATCTCTGTAAGTAGTAAAATGCTGGAGAGGTCAAATATAAACACGTTTCCAAGAAGGTGTGTCACCTTTTTTCCTCTCTCGAAGCTTTCTGTAAGTCAGTATGGGCTAGACTGTTCTATATTTTTGTTTTTAAAATGTATTTTACCTTTTAATTACCAAATAATTGTGTATTTTAAGGGCATATTAAGCAGTATATAACTTCTTAGGTTTGAGAATGACTTTATTATCATTCTTAATTGTTAGAGACATTTTGACCAGCCTCAGATTGTACTTAGTATGTGTCTTCT
>VMDR010005424.1:0-51836 GCA_007922815.1 Macrotus californicus
TACTCCTCTTTTCCTCTCCGTTGCTCCACCCCCACTCTCACTGTTGTATTAATTTGTTCCCTGTTTATTAACGAGGTTGTGTAGCTTTCCATATTTAACTGGCCATTTATTTTCTCAATTATTTTTCCTTTTATACAGAATTTTGATGTAAAACAACTTGATATAAACCAATAACTTGTCAGCATATCATTACATTTCAAAGGTGTCCAACTTTGATCAAGATTAATGTATACATCACCCAGATAAGATTGGTGCCCTGTTTTACCAGCCACATTTGACCCATAGTCTGGCATAGAATAGTTGCCAAATACATCTTTATTGAACAAATTCATAGATTACTGCTAAATCTCCATCTAGTTCTTCCTCTAGGGTTAAAAAGTAAATGATCCTTTTCAACACTTTATTCTGAACAAAAAATGATTAAGTATTTACTGTTTGTCCTGTTTAAAGCTGGTAATTAATTTAATCCTTACAATAATTCATTGAGATAGGCACTATTATTAGCTACATTTTAAAAGTACGGAAACTTCTCCGAAAGCTTAAGCGGCTGAGCTAAGATCTGGCTCCAAAGACCACGGTTTTAACCATGGGATGGGGGCCTCTAAAGCTGGTCCAGCTCAGGTGCCGACTCAGACTTACTTATAGTAGCTGTCAGGCGTACATTGTTGAGAAGCACTCTAGGGCGGTACTTAGGTTCCATGGAAAAATCTGCCTTGATTGATTAATGATGTCTGCCACAGACCCAGGCATGGGGAGTTGGGGTTACTGTTTTTTTTCTTTTTTTTTTTTTTTAACTCAGCTTAATCTCTCCTTAGAGAAAAAGATTATCTTCGGAATTATACATAGTTCTAGTGCTTTTGAAATTAGGGCATGTTCACATCCAAAGTGTTTAAAGGCTGCTCTGTTTCTTTGCTGTAGCAAGAGAATTCTTTAACTGCCTGTTCATAATTTATCTGAGAGAAACACTGGTAATTAGGCATCTGAGTGTTCCTTTGATTCCCTTGCTTCTTCTTTTTCCTGTGGCAAAAACAGAAAGTCAGAAAAATAATCACATTGCATCATGACACCAGCGGGCCATATAAAAAGTCCCGTGATGTTATTTTTCCAATCATTGGCTTCCTGGGCAGCCAGCCTTTAAACCGTTCCAAATACCCTCCCACCAGATCGTTAGAAATGACCGTACCGTTGGTCTCTTTACTAACCCTTCTATGTCCCGAACAGCTTTACAACTTGGCTTCAGCTGCCGGGCAGCCCAACTTTTAAAGGAATTCTATCCTTCCCCCCAGAATATCCATTACACAGAACTTAACAGGTCTCAGAGAGGCATTAAGTAATGTTCTCCTGTCTCTACCCATTTTTCAAGGGGCACTTCCATCTTACATTCAGAACCAGTGTCTATTTGCTTAGGATCTTTCTAGAAGGTGTTCAACATTCATTTTCTCATCCTTTAAAAAAAAATTTCCATCCCTGGCTGGTGTGGTTTGGTGGATTGAGTGCTGGCCTATGAACCAGAGGGTCGCCATTTCAATGCCCAGTCAGGGCACATGCCTGGGTTGTGGGCCAGGTCCCCAGTAGGGGGCGCACGAGAGGCAACCACACACTGATGTTTCTCTCCCTCTCTTTCTCCTTTTCACCTCTAAAAATAAATAAATAAAATCTTTAAAAATGTTTTTCACCTTAAATAATATACATTTATCGAGAACTCCTGGGATGATGTATTTCCTCTAACTACAAGGGAGGGAATTGAGCAGAAAAAAAAAAATCACTGAGAAATCACAGGGTCCTGATCCCTCTGGCCAAGAAAAGGGAAGTGGGAAGTTGGTCCGGAGGCAGTTTCCATGAAGCCAGCACGGTCTGGAAGGACGCCTGTGGGAGGAAGTCCTACGACACTAGGAGTGGGTGGAGGCTGCTCTCTCCTGTCGCTGGTTCCTCTGTCTGTATCAGTTTCTCGAGGGAAATATGTTTGCCTAATCAAATTTCATTGAGTTATGAAAAGCCAGGTGCTAAGCACGAATCTAGCTGAATCAGGGAAGGGGCAGTATTGCCACTTCTGGGTGGAGGCTCCCAGGGTGAGATATTCCAAAAGGCTCTCCAGGTCAGAAAGCGTTCAGAGCCCCTTTAAGGAACAGTGGGTATAGCCTGGAAAATCCAGGACTCACTGGGATTAGGGCACCTGTGTGGACAAAATACTGGGCCTCTGACTGGAAGCTGCTCGGGTAAGGGCAGCATTTGTACTTACCAGTGCACACGGTATGGTCCAGAGCCTCCAAGATGGCCCCAGGGACCCCTCCCGCTTCTTCACCACACCCCCTCCCCTGCTTCCTGAGATCCCTCCTATTACCTGACCCTGTACCTTCAAAGGACTCCATGGTTCTTTGTCTCTGTGTCTCACGTCTGCCTCTTCACCTTCCTCAGGGATCTGTATCTCTTAAATCCTTTCGCCATAGTTTTAGTGGGGTTTCCTCAGGGAAAAGATACACACGATGAATCCACCATCTTCGCCTGGAACCCTTTCGCTTGGTCTTACTTTTCCACTGAGATGTTTTGGGATTCCTTTATCCACTCACTCACCAAATGTTTCCTGAGCTCCCAAAGTCCTCGAGGCTGGGCTGTCAGGAGGAAGGAGCCCATCAGCTCCTCAGAGCTGACACAGTGGGGAAGAGAGAGGAAGAAATAGGTCATCACAATGCAGTAGCATTGCTGAAAATATCGTTCTTGGATGGGCCGTGCAAGACTATGTCTGATGTTTGTCCAGAGAGCTGAACCCTGGAGGTGAAGCAGGAGTGGGCCCAAGAAGGATAAAGCCTTGAGGGGAGGTAGGAGCTGTGGCTGGGGGAGCCGGCCCAGGAAAAGTGTAGGGAAGGGTGTCCAACCTGCAGCCCAGGATGGCTATGAATGCGGCCCAACACAAAATCATAAAGTTACTTAAAACTTTATGAGATGTTTTTGTGATTACGTGTTGCAATGTACCTAACGTGTGGCCCAAGACAACTCTTCTTCTACTAGTCTGGCCTAGAGATGTCAAAAGGTTGGACGCCCCTGGGGGGATTCACCAGCTGAGGACTGGTTAGCGAGAAGGCAGCCCCTGTGGGCTGAGCCCAGGCAGGCGCCACCCAAGGGCGAGACAGAGGGAGCGGCCGTGGAGTTGGAGGGCGGCGTGAGCGCCGTCAGCCACTGGGAAGGCTTCAAACAGTCCAGGCTTTCAAAAATCACGCAGGCACCAACCCTGTCTGATTCTACTTACATGAGTTATGTAGAGCGGTCAAATTCTTAGAAACAGAAACTAGAAAGGCGGTTGCCAGGGAAAGCAGGAGTTGTTTGATGCCTACAGTTTCCGTTTTGCAAGATGAAAAGGTCCTGAGATTGGCTGCACAGTGATGCAAATACACTTAACACCGAACACTTAGAAATGGTTAGGATGGCAAAGTCCGCTATGCTTTTTTTTTCCCCACAATAAAGAATAATTTTTTTAAATTAACACAGAAATCAGAGCCTGTTTCTAACCTTCAAAGGTTCCTTGATTCTTTACCCTTTTGCGACCAGGCTGACTCCGGGGACCAGCGTTCCCCAAATGGGGACAAAGCTACAAGGCCTGCTCATCACTGCTGCGGCATGAGAGACTGCATCCCTGCGCCATCCACTTTCCCATAAGCGCCCCCAAGTACCACGTGCTGGTAGACAGCAGTCTGAGAAAAACTCAAGCCAGGTAAGCCTCCTCCAACCACAACGCCCCCCCGCCCACCCGGCGCCTCGTATAAAGAAATTCTGCCATTTCTGCAGCTAGTCAACCAAAGCGCCCCTTTAGGCGGCCACACCGAAACCTGCTGGTCGTTCAGACCTCTGCTTCGTCTCCAGAGGTGCCAGTGGGCACGTGGGGTCCCCTGGTCCAGCCCCTGGAAATTCACATGGACTCTTGCTACATTTTATCACGAGGTGAACTTTATACTCTGCTTCCTCGGCTCTCTGAGTGGCCCGGGCGGAGGCCTGGTGGGTTAGCAGGATAGTGGGGCCACCTGGGAGGGGACAATAGCCTGAGGGCCCAGTGGACATGGGGCCTCAAGGTGTGGTCCAGCTGCTGGGCCTGGCTCTGGGAAGCAGCACAGAAAGATCTGGAGCTTCAGCCAAGAAGTCACAGACTCTAATATAGTAAAACGACTCGAGCCAACACTTCACACCTTCAATGTGGCAGAGACCCTCCTAAGCCCTTTACACGCGCCAACCAAAGGAACTGCCACGGAACCGGTGAGGTCGGTAAGGAATTGTCACAGCGAACCTGTGCGGTCGGTACTATCACTCGACCAGTCTCTTTTGGTCTCGTCTACTGTGAGAATGAAGACCATCCCCAGCAACCAGATGGTTGTCATCCCAGAAAATGCGGGCGTCACAGAAGAGGATGCACAGGCATTGCGGAGGGCCCCAAAGGCACCCTGCAGAGGGACTTCAATCACATTAACGTAGAACTGTTTTCTTGGCAAGAAAAGAGGCCCTGGGTTGGCAAATGGTGGGGAAATAGGAAGGAACTGGCCAGGGTTTGCACGAGCTGTTGCCCTGTGCAGAACAAGACGAGGGTGTTCCCCTGGCTTCCGTTACAAGAGGACGTCTGTGGGCTCACTTCCCCATCACCACAGCCGTTCAGAAGAATGGGTCTCTTGTTGAAATATGAAATTTCTTGGGTAAGAAATAAACCATTAGTATTTGAGTGAGGCCAGGCATTGCTTGTTCAATATTTCAAGCCCGGAAATATGAGTCAGTTCTTAAGAGACACTGAACTTGTGTCAAATTCAGGTTGCTACTTTGATCCCACAAGCAACGACAAAAACCAGGGTACCAGAACGTTTTTGGATGGTATCTAAGTGTCTCAAAAAGCAACCATTCAGCAGGCTGATGAAGACCTAACAGTCCAGCTACGGAAATAACAAGATGGCAGATCATTCTTGGGACCTTTTCGACATTTTAAGGATGCAATTAAAGTTCTTATTGAAGAAAAAAAGCACAAGGAGGTGGAACTGCTCATCCAAGGGCACACTGGAAGTATGTGGCAGAGCCAGATCCCAACCCAGGCAGGCAGGCGAGCTCCCAAGCTGGCACCCGTGCCCACCACCAACCCCTCTCCCAGCTGCAGGTCTTCAGATGGCCCGTGAGACAGACGGCCCCTCTGGAGGGGCAGCCAGAAGGGTCCAGGGCCTGGCTGAGGTTGTCACGGTTCCAGACGACCCATGGTGTGAAGCAGGGCTCAACCAGCCATGGTACTGGGTCACGGCTGAGAAGTCAGACTCACAGGAGGGCCCAGCCAGAGCTGAGCAGGGGACAGGGATGGCTGCAGTTCCCTCAAAGGGCACCTGGGCCCCATTTCGGAGCCAGGGCCCAGATGAGCTGACCTGAGAAGCAGGAGTGCTGGGTCACCAAGGCTATGACAGGGGCTCCAGGGCCTCCCCAGGGCACCTGATTGCAACAGCAAACAAAGCAATACAGCTGAGCCGGCTAGCCCCAGGCTTCTGGGTCAAGGACCCCAATTCAGTGACAAGGCCTCACGGGTTGATGGGGATCAAGGAGCAAAGGGTGCACCTACAGGCAAGAGCACCCATGGGCCCAGGATGGGGAAGGAGAGGCCAGCAACACAGAGCAGGTATGGCAGAGTCGTCGGCCACAGCCCACTTAAAAACCAGGACATATCTGTCTGAGAACCATGGGGTTCTTGGGGTAAGGCACTCACTGCTTGAGCTTTTTAAGTGCTGGCCCCACAGCGCCTCTCCTGCCTCACCTCTGCTGTTCTTCACCACACCCAGCACGCTCCTGCCTCAGGGCCTTTGAACTTGCCAGCCGTGGCCTAGAACCCTCTTCCCCAGACAGTACAGTAACTCCCTCCTCTGCCTGTTGATTCACTGGCATAAGGCATCCAAAGTGGCCCAGTGACTATGAGGATTTTCAGTTTGATAGAATCGCCATTGCGTTCCTGGTAGAAGCATCCCTTCTGGGAGAACTAAGGCCTCCAGATGAGCAGGGACAGAGAACAGAGCTCTCCCTAACAGACCACTGGGGAAACGGTGAGAGGGGGCGCTCCCTGCCTGCCTGGACGGGGGAAGCCTGGCTATGGAGAAACAGCACTGCACGTATCAGGGGCTGACTTGGGGCATCCTGGAGAAGACGGCCCCACACCCACAGGTGTTGCCATCATCACCGGTCTTGGAAGGCCATTCCATAATCCCATCAACCCAGCTCCCATTGGATAAGGAGGAATGTACTAAGACCAATGAATTCCATACGCATGGGCCCATGTGCAGTGAAATGAGTTTCAGCTCAGAAGTGATGCTGTGTGGGATACATTGATGGCACTCTCTAGGTCCACAGATGGTCCTCTCTAAGTCCACAGATGGTTGTGTCAGCAGAAGCACTGCGGGCAGGGAAGGCAAATCGATGACCATTGTGTCTATTCTAGTAAGAACCAAACACTGCCCCTTCCCTGGTGGAAGTGGCCCAATGTAACCAATCTGTCACCAGGTAGCTGGCTGATCTCTCTGGGGAATGGCGCCGTTTTGTTGTTGGTCTTGGCCGCTGGCAGACTGGGCACTCGGCAGCAGCTACCACCGGACGGGCCTTGGTGAGTGGGAGGGAGGCAGACGTGAACAAAACCGACTCCCTCTCTGTGTCCTGGGTTTCATTCCACGTTCACGTTTCCTGCTGCGACTCTGACCACCCTCCTTGTCCTCCGCAAGCACATCAAAGCCTGCTAATTGACGATGACCTATCTGGGTTCCATAAAACGTAACCATCAATATTTTTGTTAGGCCGGAATGGCGTGACAATCGAGATGAACATCAAACTGGCGATAGTATTGATTATAAACAATCACCTATCACAAGGCCACCAGCAAGCGTGGCCGCTGGCCTCACTGCATCCTTTGCTCCTCTGTCTTGTTGATCAGCAGCACCTGAGTTCGACTGTTGACAAAGCACGGGAACAGTGGCCTGTGGCGGAGAATAATCTGTGCAGAACTGCCAGGCCATCTGTCTGCTCTGACCCCACATTCCTGTAAATAAGTTAGCCTGTAATAAATTCCAATATATTCCACAGAGTCTCCTGCACTGTCTTTTGATCTGAAGGTACGTTTCCATGACCATGGCCTGTACGCCCCACTGTTGGGCAGAGTGAAGTCCACGGTGCTGAGCCCACACACGACCTTTACCCCTGACCTCAGGAGGGCTGCAGTGGCCGGGGAAGGAGCCTGAGTGACACCCACAGAAGGGATCATTCTCTCCGCCTGATCGTCCAAACCCTCCTCTGCTGACATCACCCTTTCACTCCCATTCCGACAAATCCGTCCCTATACCTGCTCCCCAGGGCTCCTTGTCATCTGCTTTCCAATCCTGATTCCTCCAAGTCCCTGAGCACCAGCCGCACCTTTAGCCAGAGCCCAGGAACTGATGTCAGCCTCGACCTCCAGCCACCTCTCACCCTGTCCTGGGCAAAGTTCCGCCCACTGGGAAGGATTCTCCTCCCCTGCTTCTTCCCACAGCAGGACTGCAGGGTGCAGCCGCCCACTTGTCGGTGGGGACGGTGCTTTGTCTGCTGGAAACAAAATATCCAGCCAATAGGGGCTTGTGCAGTACCGGGCCCATTCCCAGAACAACATCCAGAGGCAGAAAGCTCCCTGAGGCAAACTCTCTGTCTGAGTAACTAATGCCCTCCCAAGGCAGTTCCCTGTCCCTGAGCTCATGCCACTCTCGGGGAGCAAATTCCAAACAACACCGGCTCTCCGCAAGAGATAGGGTAGGAGGGTGGAGGGTGGAAAGGAGCCCCAGCAGGAGCCACTCCGAAGATGAGTTAGGCAAGTATTAGCTCCTGCTCTTCCTGGCTGGTTTGTTGTGTTTTTTTTTCCTTTGTACTTGTCTATGAGGCTTGAAGTTTTTATTGTTTTTATTGTGGTTAAAAAAAAAAAACAACACATAAAATTTACCACCTTAACCACTTTTAAGCATGCAGTTCGGCCATGTTAACTACAGGCCCCCGGTTGGGTGACTGGCCTCCAGAGCACTTCCGTCCTGCAAAACTGAGGCGCTGTGCCCATCGGACAGCGCCCTGTTTCCCTCGCCGAAACCGCCATCCGGCTTCCTACGAGTTTGACTATTTCCTTGTCTCAAACAAGTGGACTCTACAATATTTGTCTTTTTGTGGCTGGCTTATTTCACTTGGCATAATGTCCCCAAGTTTCATCCATGTTGTTGCAAATGACCGACAGTATGACAGATTTGCTTCTTTTTTAAGGCTGAATAACATTCCATTGTTTGTATGTATATGTTTGTATATAATAAAATACATAAAAATATATGACTATATAAATATATACCCATACACATTTCCTGCAGCCATTCATCTGTCAATAGACATTTAGGTTGCCCCCACTTTTTAGCTATTGTAAATTATGCTGCAGTAAGCATGGAAGTAGAGCCTGTTTTCAGTTTTGGGGGGTATATGCCCAAAAGGGGGCTTTCTGGATCATTTGGCAGTTCTATTTTTGACTTTTTGAGGAATCGCTATGCTGTCTCCCACGGCAGCTGCACCGGTTGCCGCGCACCTACTAACAGTGCCCCAGGTTCCCGGTTGCTCCACGCCCTTGCCGACACTTGGTTTGGTTTGTCATGGTGGCCATCCTAGTGGGTGCAAGGTGACATCCCACTGTGGTTTGGATTTGCATGTCCCTGCTGATTAAAGATGCTGAGCAGCTTCTCATATGCTTATTGGCCATCTTCTTCGGAAAAATGTCTGTTCAAGTCTTTGCTTATTTGTTAATCAGTTTATTGGGGCTTTTAGGTGTTGAGTTGTAGGGGTTCCTTATGGATTTTGGATATTAACCCCACATCCGGTACATGGTTTGCAAACATTTTCTCCCATTTTGTAGGCTTCCTTTTCACTCAGTTCATGGCTTCCTTTGGGCTTGAGGTTTTTATAATTAAATACATCGCGTCGAGGGAAGACTAATAAAATGGGACAGATCCAATGAGACTAAGGAGACACACCAACTAAATACGAGGTCTGTCCAGAAGGTATCCAGCCATGTACTATGAAAAACAGAGACATTTATTGAAGGAGATACAAGATACAAGAAACATTGTATGTAGGACAGTGACGCCTCAGTCCCCTCCAAAGTAGGCACCTTGGGACCTCACACAGTTCTCCGAATTGCCATCAGCTGCCCCGTTGTATTTTCCTGAATGTCATTCACTGATGGTCTGAAATCTCTTCCCTTTCAGAGGTGATTTTACTTTTGGGAAAAGCCAGAACTTGCAGGCCACCAAATCTGGGCATAGGGGGGCTGAGTCACCTGGGTGATTTGATGTTTCACCAAAAAACTGTACATGAGAAGTGATGCATGAGCGGGCGCATTGTTGTGATGAAGCTGCCAATCACCAGTTGCCCATAGCTACGGCCTTCTGAATCATCCAAATAGCTTCCACGGAGGAATGTTCAAGCTTAATGCAAAATTTGATGCAGATTCATTGCTGTACTCGCTCAGTCGTCTTAAATGTGATGACCACACAGGGCACATGCTCACACAACCGAGTCTACTGCCCCCACTGACTAGTACAGTGAAGTCATCATTGTTCACGCATGTGCATTCCAGTCCACTCCCCTTGGCTGCCAGGTTACATCAGTGTTAGGCAAACCATTCTCGTTATATTAACAATCGCTGAACTTTTTCTGGACAGACCTTGTATAATGTGCTACATTCTGTTTTGGTCTTAGAACAGGAAAAGAACCTTCATGCAAAAACTAATGAAATCCTAATAAAGCCTGTAGTTGAGCTCATAGTATTATACCACTGTTAATCTCTAAGTTTTGACAAAAGTATCATGGTTATATAAGCCGTTAACACTAGGGGAAGCTGGGTGAAGTACAGTACATGGGCACTTTCTGTATTATCTTTGCAAATTTTTCTGTGAATTGAACATTATTCCCCTCCAGAGATATATGCGAAGCAAGTCATAATCTAAAATGAAATGAAATGGGATAAATACCTACCCATTAAGATTGATGAGGGGAGATTAAATGAGCTGGTATCTGCAAAGCACTCACATAAAGGCACATAGTTAAAAGGCTAATAAATGCAGGTTATTATGATAGTTGTTATATTCCCTCCAAACTCTTTTCCCCCCTCTCAGATGCTGTGAGCACTGTTACTTGGTGGCGGTGTCCTTAGAGCTTCCGTGTCGGGGAAAATAAAGTTGCAACGCAGTTTCACTTGGCTAGTGTCCCACTAAATATGGCACAGAGCAGTTCTGGTTCCCTTACCCCAGTTCCTTCTTCTAAGACCACAAGGAAGATTACCAAACCGACACACGTGTATCTGAAAACTCTTTGAAAAACTTTTTACTGCCTATCCTTTTCATCTTCTCCAGGTCTCATTACTCTGCCTCCATGCCTCCTGTCCTTTGTTATCATCATTATTGTTTTGCAAACTCCTCGGACCAGGGTATTAAGGCAATGTCTCTGTTTCCCAAAAGAAAAGTTGTCCACCTCCGTCATCGCCATGGGGACATGCCCAGGCTAGTGTGCTGCAGAGTGAGGGGTGTTTGGAGCAGAGCTGAATCAGTCACCCAGCAGAGTCCATTCCAGATCAGCAGATAGTCAGTCAACACCCAGGCACATGAGCAAACCCAGCCAAGATCAGCAGAGCCACCTGTCTGATCCTCAGCTGACCTCAGGTCTCTCCTGACTCAGCAAGGCAGCCAGCAGATCCAGTGCCACCAGCCAGCCTTGCTCTGTCTTCTGAAATGGACACTGGACAAGCACGAAATGACTCCAGCACCTGGACAGCAGCTCACACGCCACGGTCGGGGTTGAGCCTCACAGTTAGTCAGCCCGAGGGTTGATCCCACGCACAAATGGGCCAACAGCAATCCAGACTCAATTACAATGGGAGGGCCCACATAACCCACACAAGAGGTGTTCCTAGAGCACCCAGCTCAGTAGGTCAAGGAGATTGCCCCACTGGGTACGACAGGATACCTATTACATAAGGCCATACCACGAAGTCTGGGGGTCATAGCAGATCTAATACATAGAAACAGATACAAAGAGGCAGCCAAAATGGGGAGACAAAGAAAGAGGCCCCAGTGAAAGAACAGAAGGAATCTCCAGAAAAAGAGCTAAGTGAAATGGAGGCAGGCAATTTATCAGACATAGAGTTCAAAGTAATGGTTATAAGGATGCTCAGGGAACTTGGTGAGAAGCACAGCAGCATGAGAAAGGACAGAGAAGCCATGGAAAAGAACCAGTCAGAAATGAAGAATATCATATCTGATATGAAGGATACACTGGAAGGAATGAAAAGTAGGTTAGATAAAGCAGAGGATCAAATTAGCAGTTTGGAAAACACCCAATCAGAGCAGCAAAAAGAAAAAAAAGAATGAAAAAGAATGAGGATTGTTTAAGGGAACTTTGGAACAACTTAAAGCATAACAATATCTGCACCATAAGGGTACCAGAAGGAGAAGAGAGAGAGCAAGTGATCAAGAATCTGTTTGAAGAAATAATGACCCAAAACTTCCCTAACCCAGAGAAGGAAAAAAGATACACTAGTCCAGGAAGTACAGAGGGTCCCAAACGAGATGAACCCAAAGAGGTCCACACCAAGACACATCATAATTAAAATGGCAAAGTTTAAAGACAAAGAATCTTAAAAGCAGCAAGAGAAAAGCACTTATGTACCTACAAGGGAGCTCCCTTAAGACTATCAGCTGTTTCTCAACAGAAACATTTCAGGCCAGAAGGATTGGCATGGAATATACAAAATGATGAAAAGCAAGGGTCTACAACCAAGGCTACTTTGCCTGGCAAAGCTATCATTTAAAATTGAAGGAGACCCCTGGCCGGGTTGCTCAGCTAGTTGGAGTGTTGTCCTATACACCAAAAAGTTGTGGGTTCGATCCCCAGTGAGGGCACATACATAGTTTGTAGGTTCAATCCCCGTTGGAGCATGAATGGGAGGCAGTAAATCAGCGTTTCTCTCTCACATCAATGTTTCTCTCTCTCTGTGTCCCTTCATCTCTCTCTAAAATCGATAAATATATCCTTGGGTGAAGATTAAAATAATAATGGTAATAATAATAAAAAGATTTTTCTTGATACAAATTTGGTGTTTGGAGATCTCTGTCCCATGGAGTTTTACAAAGAGGAGTCAGGGTGTCTATAGGGAACCTATCCATGCGTGATGCGATCTTGTGGCTCAGCTCTGGTTCTGAATGCAGACAGAGGCACGTGGCATGCAGAGAACATCTGTGACTAGGTCTCCCACGGGGAATCAGGCCTGCATTGCACCTAGGCTGCTTTGAGACTTGCTTTTTCTAAAAACCTCCCTCACCTTGAATTGAGGAAACATGTGTGTACTGCATGTCTTTAAAGTGACCTCCAAAATCTATGCTAAACCTCTCAAGTTTGGGTGTAACCAGTTTAACCTTTTCCCTTTCCAATTGCAAATGACCTTTATCTTAAAGGGATTAGCAACATTCTTTCTTTTGTTATGGTAACCACCTAAAGCAAACCTGTGCACAGTGAAGGAGGACCCTCCTTGATGTAATCTACCTAGAATATCAATAAAAGCCTGTCAAGGCAAAGGGTCTGGGCCCCTCTCTCTTGATCCTTGAGAGATTGGCCATGCATCCCTTTTTCTCCACTGGATTCCTTTAGTCCACATAAATTTGTTCGTCACTTGTCCGGGGATATAGAACAAGCATTCCACAACAACACGCGGTCCTGCCAGCCGGGACAGCGACAGGAGTCCACTTCACTAGTGTAGCAGTTATTGCTGAAAATCCAGCTGTGCCCACACATGTGGGTGGAGAGGGGAGCAAGGCTTGTACTGCCCTCACCATGCTCTTTGGGTTAACAGCCTCTTGGTCTCCAGTGGCTTTTATGGGACAGACAGGCTGGGGTCCCTAATGTGGGCTACAAGGGTGTGTCCCTGGCTGGTCACTTCACTGGAGTGGCACAACTCTAGGCTCCGATCACCATCCAGCAGTCAGAAAATCACCTGTGAAGGTGCTGCGAGCAGGTGACTTTCACAGACCCACAGGAAGGTCCGGGCTGATCCGGGAAACCACTGTCCTGTTGCTTTATAACCTACGGGGTTAATATTCCTACACATTGTCTCCTCTGCACATGCAAGGGTAGGCCTGGGGTACGTGCATCAGACTCCTGGAATCTCGGTAAAAACAAGATTCTGAACATACCAGTCTCTAGGTCTCTCCAGAAATGCAGAATCACATGCCCCTCCCAAGACCAAATGATCAGAATTTTGCATTTTCATGAGATTCCCAGGGGACTTGTATGCACACTCAAGTCTGAGAGGCTCTGTCATAGATTCTTCCTTGTGTGTGTGTGTTGTTCTGATGAATATTTTTAAATACAACACACACAGAGAAGAGCACCAAGTCATAAGAGGATCATGTGATGAATCACTACAAAGTAAATCCACAGGTGCACCCACACCCAGAATAAGAAATAGAACTTGGGCCCTGACTGGTGTGGCTCAGGTGGATGGGGCATTGCCCCGCAAAGCGAAAGAAAGGTCTCCGGTGTGACTCCTGCTCAGCGCACGTGCCTGGGTTGCAGGTTCGGTCCCCGGTAGGGGGACTATGAGAGGCAACCAATTGATATTTCTCTCTCACATCAGTGTTTCTCTCCTTGTCTTTCTCCCTCCCTCCCCTTCTCCCTAAAAAAATAAATAATTTAAATCTTTTTTTAAAAGAAAGAAATAGAACTTTGCCACACCCTAGAAGCTCCCTTTGCCACTGCCCTCCAACCCTAAACCCTCTGCTCACCAGAGGTAACCAAAACGCCAGCCAGCTTCTAAAAGCTTCAATTAATTTGCTCCATGTTTGTTCACCTAAGTGGAACCCTACTGTGTGTATTCTTTTCCCTCTGACTTCTTTTGCTCAACATAACATGTGTAAGAGTCTAAATCACTCACTAGACGTCCTGTCTACTGTGTGCTTATACATTGTGTACTGCTCTCTCTCCAGCTTCCTGCATCTCCTGTCTCCAGAAAACTGTAAGAATGTTAAATAAATCCCATTTATTCAAGTGAATATTTATTGAGCCTATCGATCGTGAAGGGCATTAGAGGCTGAATTGAGACTTCTCCTTCAGTGCCCTCAGGGAGGTGGAGGATTCACATTGGCATGTGAATTCAGACTTTGAAAGGAATTTGTCACCTGCCCTAAAAAACACCCCACCAGGTAGCTGCAGGGCTTCCCACTTCCGTCTTTTGAACACATGATAAAATCCAGGTCCAGTAAGTTTCTGGCTCAGCGACTTCTACTTTTCTTCAGATGTTACTGGGTTAAAGATTGGGATTCTCCCAGCTAAAAGTTCTGTCTCAGAAAATTCTTGGTGCTTGTGCTTCCCGGGGCCTTCAGGAATAAATGACGTGCAGACACCACGGGCTTCCCTGTGGACGTTCTCGGTACTGAAATCCTCCTGTCCGATTAGTTCGCTGTAAGCATCACTATGAGACTGGTGGCCCAAACACCGTCTTTCTGGGCCTCCGTGTTCTCCTCTGCAAAAACAAGGAAGCACACTGCATCCGACGCTTTCCACCTGAAGTCCATGGACCCACTAGGGAATCTGTTAATACCTAGAAATTACATGAAGGGTTATGAATATGTGTTTTGGGGGAGGAAGGGAGCCCAGAGTACAATGACATCTCCCCCTATTAAACACATTCATGTTAGGTGATCTCCCCAAGAACCTTTTATTTTAAAGATTTTATTTATTTATTTTTAGAGAGAGGGGAAGGGAGAGAGAAAGAGAAAGAGAGAAATATCAGTGGGGGGTTGCCTCTCATGCATTCCCCACTGGGGACCTGGGCCGCCATCCAGGCATGTGCCCTGACTGGGAATCGAACCAGTGACCCTTTGGTTCGCAGGCGGGCACTCAATCCACTGAGCCACACCAGCCAGGGCCCCAAGAACCTTTTTAGCACTTAATATTCTGCAATCATGCGGCTCTGACAGGAGCACTTGATTTTTGCTTAGTATCTGGCTCCAGCTGAACCCAAAAGAAAAGTTAGCCTTGCCTTTTTCCTTCTGTCGCTTTTTCTGCCCTGCCGGAGAGGACTGTCCAATAGCAGTGCCACACAATGGAGCCTCTCTCTGATCTCTGCAGGTGAGATAGCATCAAGGGTCATTGCACCGAAAATAGCTCGGCCCTGGCCCTGAATCAGGTCCCTTCGTTTTCATGTGACCTCAATCTGGGTTGCATTGTATTTAGTTGGCTTGTTTTCTAAACACGGCATCTACGTGACCCTCAGAGCTCATGGGGTCTGGTTCTCATAACCAAATAGACGTAAACACACTGCCATCTCCAGAGCAGTTCAGAGGTCCAGTTTTCTCTACCCAGAGGAAGGAGTCTGCAGCAGACCCACAGGCAGAAACACACCCAGGTTTGCCCAGCCAGCCCCAGGGTGCGAGCCTGTCACCGGAGCAAAGAGTGAAACCGGACCGTTCCTACCTGTCTAAGGCCAGAGCTCGTTATTTTAACCCAACAATAATATCGGGTTACACAGTCCCTCTGTGTGGCTGGTTCCCCTGGCAGCACCTGAGCAACCATTGGAGCCAGAAGCTTCCATTACAAACCACCGTGGTCAGGAAAGGAACACCTTGTACTCCTTACGTGGAGCGAGACACACTGGACCCGTAAACAGTGCTCCGAATGCTGCCCTGGTTTCGCGGCGGATGAGAGGGGGTGGTTTCAGAACTCCGGCTTCCTACGCATACCCTTTTCTGTTTCTAGTTATCTAAAGAAGCAGGACTGCACCTTCAACACGTTGAGCCCAGTGTGGGCCACAGATCAGCATCACCTGGGAGCTAGTTAGAAATGCAAAAACCTCAGCCCCACCAAGAACTACTAAACCACAACCTGCATTTAACCAGATCTCCAGGCCATCCCTAATCACGGGCACAGGAAAATGTGCGAAGCCCTCCTGAGGAATGGCCCCACGTCTCACAAGCAGCCGGCACCTCACTTACATCACGAGCGTGACCTTCCAGCAAATAACTAACGATCAGTAAATGTGAGCTTCCTTCTTCTCCCTCCTAAAGCCCAGAGGACCACCAGAGACACATCGAGGAAGGGAAGGGAAGAGGAACAAGCCCAGAAAAGGAGACACTTGGGGAGAGAAGAAGGAATGGTGCAGAAGGAGACAGAGGAAAAGCAAAGAGACAAGGGGCGAGGTAGGGGATGGCAGGCAGAGCGAGGCCCCCGGTCACCGCACTGCATGGGGCCCCACCCGAGGCCTGAGGATTCTGCCTCCGTAGGTCCCTCCAGGGTCCCACGCAGCCTCCTATATTTACCTACTGAATAGTTTTACAAATTGACCCACTTTTAAACTTCAGGTACTTTTGAAAACAAAGTTTACACCTTGGGTTTTATATGCTGGTTATATTTTTTTCGTGTATTTTTATTTTTAAATTTATTTGTATTTACTTATGTTTTTATTTAAGTATAGTCAGTATACAGCATTATATCAATGATATGTGTTTCAGGAGTACAAGGCAGTGATTCGGCATTTGCATGCCTTACAGTGTGATCGCCCCACTAATTCTAATAATCACCTGTCCCTGCGCAGACCAGGTGCCGCTCCCCCTTTTCACCGGTCCCTCCACCGGCTCCCCTCTGGCAACTATGCTTTGGTCTCTGTTTCTATGAGTCTGTTTTTGTTTTGTTTGTGCATTTGTGTGTGTTGTGTGTTTACATTCCACGTGTGAGTACAGATTCCTTTTGTTTATAGCCCCTTGAGGGATGCCCGTTGGTGTGGGCCACACCTGGGACACAGAGGAATGACCATCCAAGGGCTGCAGAAGGTCCCTCGGAGCTGGCACCGGAGGAACAAGGCTGGTTTTCCATTGTCACGTTTTGAAGCTGCACTGCAGGACCTGAGGGTGGGGTATAAGCGCTGTCATTCAGGCTAAGGCCACCACGGACAGCAGCTCACACTCGCCCAGAACCGGCTGAATGCTTAAGGGCACTGGCAAGAATGTGGGCCAGAGAGCAGAAGAGGAGAGAGCAAGTGCTCCAGGTACCTGAAGGTGCATCAGGGCTGCTAAACCCACAGGATCGGGGCTCAGGGCGTGGACCTGAAACCAGCGAGAAACCAGCCCTCATCTGATCTCCAGTAACTTATCACCGCAACTTCCCTTTTCAGCCTCTCTGCACGGAGGTGTCAACAACTTACAGAACTCGCTCTTTTCTGTCCTCTGAGGACAGGGAGAGGTGAAACAGGCGGAAGAGATTAGAATGTGAACGCACTGATGGGGCTCCTTGGTAAAAAAAAAACATGGAGAAACCAAAAATTCCAATAGAAAACAGAAGATAATCAAGAGGTCAGAGACACACACTAGAGAGGAAGGTAGCAACGGAATGACCGTGCTGGTTGGCAGCAGCTCGCGGGAACTGAACAGGTACACAGCTGTCGGAAAGGGGGGGGTGTTTCTCCCATCCCCACTGAGAAGACAACATAAAAGGAACAGACTCACATCATCCCAAGGGCACAAAAGAACCTTGACTGGTTAGGGCTATTAGACTCCGATCCGAGCTAACAAAGGAAATAATGGGCCTGCCTCAGAAAATCTTTTCTAATGGCTGGTTAAAAAAATAAAATCGCCCTGGCTCTACTGTGGGTCAGGTGTGGTTCTGACGGGACGTCAGGGATGAGTACGCGGTTCCTTTAATCCAGTTCTCAAAGGCCCTCGGACCCGGTCCTTTCTAACAGGACAATTAATTCTGTTGCATTAAATATTGCCTGTGATAAGTGAGCCATCAATGGACTCAGCCTTTCCGTCATTCATGTCTCTGTGCTTTCAGGAAAAAGGATCTAACCAAGCCCTTTGTAAGCAGACGTTGTACCAACTGTATGCGGTATATTAATTACATCATAGGAGGACAGAGAAACGAGCTTTACTGTCAAACTGAGAATCTTTTGTGAACCTGGATTCTGAAAGGCACAATGGAAGAGCCCGCCCAAGGCAGAAAGATGAATTGCTCTCCCATACACAGGACAGACACTCAGGGCAGCTGGCAGGTACCCGACGCCCGCGAAGCCGTTAGCACAGTGCCTGACCCTTAGGACGCGGGCAAGGCATGGAGCGCTGCTAAAACGTCACTATTCTGCTGTTTGCTTTAACCTCCGCTGTGTGCGCAGAGTCGATATTCCACCCAGGGCGCCCCAGCCCCCGGACTCTCTGTCCAGACACCCATAGTGGTTCAAACCCAAACTACCCAGACCAGCACCCCGGTCTGTTCCAAGTTCAACCCGGGGATCAGGTCAGCGTCCCCGCTGCTCCCTGCAAAATGTCAGCTCCTTCCTGCTCAGCCTTTCCCCCTCTCCTGAGGGCAATGAGATGAAAACAGAGGCTTGAAAATCACCCCATCGACTGGAGCTGAAACAGAGGGTAAAGATAGCGCTGGAGGAAGTGAATGAGCCCCAAGTCCGGCCCCTTTCTCCTGCAGCCTCTTTTGGTTACCTTCCCGGGAACCAGCACTGTCACGGTTCATGAAGTAGGAAGGCGCGCACACCTCCAAGTGACCGTCTGAAAGCACATGGCACTTCTCGGACATGTGGCTTCCTAGAATTAAATTCTATATATTTTAGACACCATTTAACACAGAGGTCTGATTTTATTGCTTTTGGTCAAAGGCCAGAGCAAGATTACAGAGCAAGGAACAGCACAATGTAATCCTGGGTTAGAGAGTCAGAGCGAGTATGATTTCAGAGGAAGTTTCCAAGGGGGAGTGGCTTCTGGGTCAGCTTAACTGTGGAGTCTAAAATAGCTTCAGCAGCCAGCTCAAAAGAGAACCACTAACAGTAACGAACGTGTCTGAGTCAAAGAGTAAGGAACTGACGTTTGCTGAAACCTCTCTCAAGTGAATACTGGTGAGAATGCCCCCCGAGAACCTTCTGGTAGAAGGACTGACCAACTGGAAGCATCTACACGAGTCCAGGCTGCCAGGCAGAAAAGGGTCCCAGAAAGGCTTGTGTGGGCTTGGACAAGATGAAAGTGGCCAGGGTGTGCGGCATTCCAGTGAAGTCTAGCCATTGCAAACAGTGTGTCCCCCACCGCCTGCCTGCCTGTGGACCAAAAAGACCCAGTGGTAGAGATGTGCGCCGCTAGGAATCAGTCTTTGTTTCTGCTTATTCTGCCTTGTGCCCTTTTGTAGGTAGAATTGTGTGTGTGTGTATGTGTGTGTGTGTCCCTCACACACACAGCGAGAGGTATGTTGAAGTCCTAACCCCTGCAACCTGTAAATATGACCTCATTTGGAAATAGGGTCTTTGCAGATGTATTCAAGTGAGGATGAGGTCAGACTCAATCAGGGTCAGTTCCGTGTAAGGACAGAAAGCAGAGTTGGGACAGACGCACACAGAGGGAAAGAGGGGCAGGGAGAACCCAGCTGACAAAAGAGACAGAGATGGGAGGGGTATGTGTACAAGCCAGGAGCGCCGAGGATTGTGGGCACCAACCAAAGCGGGAAGAGGCAAGGATGGATCCTGCCTCGGAGCTTCACGATGAGCCCAGCCCTTCCGATGCCTTGACTTTGGACTTCTGCCCCCTGTTTGTGGTACTTTGTACAGCAGCCCCACCGAACGCATGCACCCCCCCACAGTGCCTTGGCCTCTCCTTCAGGTAAAGTCTCATTCTTCCTCATGCACGCCAACGATCCCCATGCCTCATGACAACCACATGGGGTCCCAGTCCTCCACACAGAGCTCCCCAAAACACAGATGCACTTCGTGTGCATCTACTGAACTGCAGGTGCTGTAGCTACCTTTTCTTATGTTACGGGCACATTTTTTAACATTCACAAAAATAGAGCAGTGTAAGGGACTCCTCTGTGTCCGCCCCGCAGCTTCAAAACTGATCGACATGCTGCCCATTTTATCTCCTCTGGCTCCTAGCCAAGTGCATTCTGCATGGAGGGGCACCTGGAGCATCTTAAAGCAAACTCAGCACGTCATTCTAGTTTGTCTGTAAGTGCTTTGGTCTAAACTATACCAGATTTCTTTTCTTCATCTTTTAGAATTGTGACTTTTATTTGTTACGTAAAAGAAACGGACAGCATTTTATGTCAGGGTCTTCTGTTTCGCTCTTTTCCTTTTTACAGCCCTGTGGTTGGAACATATTCACAGGGCCATGCGGCTACCACTCAGTCTAATTTTGGAGCATTTCCTTCACCCCAAAATAAACCATCAACAGCCACTCCCTGTTACCCTTCTCCCCACCCAGCCCCAGACAGCCACCAATCTACTTTCTCTGTCCATAGGTTTGCCCACTGGGCACATTTCCTTTCAGCGGAGGCATTCAACCTCTAGTTCCTTGCGCCTGACTTCTTTCCCTTGGCATGATGTTCATAAAAAATGCGTCTATGTTTTAGCACGTGTCAATTCATCGTGCCTTTTTATGGCTGAATAGTATTTTATTGCATAGATAAGGCTCCCTTTTGTTTATCCACTCACTAGTTGATAGAAATTTGGGTTGCCTCCAATTTGGGGCTACTACGGTATTGCCGCAATCAGTGAATGCTTGTGTGCGTTTTCACTTGATATATATATATATATACACACACACACACAGGATCCGGCAGAAGTAACGCCTGCCTGAGCGTGGTTGGTAGGGTAATATAATATGGGTGTCATAATTTATAGTTTTCATTTGAACATTTCACCTAAAATGTCCTATGGTGTGCTTGAGTGTGATATTGTTCTGTTACAGATTTCCATGCTTATGACTTTGCAATAAAGGATTGTGTGTAATTAAAAAGGGGCGTTATTTGCGCTGGACCCTGTGTGTGTATATATGTATATACAGGGTCATGCGTATATGTGAGTGAAATTGCTGGATCGTGTGTTCAACATTTTGAGGAACTGCAAAACTGTTTTCCAAAGTGGCTACACCATTTATAACCCCACCGGCAATGGATGAGGGTTCCAATTTCTCCATAAATTCTCTAATACTTGTTATTGCCATTTATTTTATAGCCATCCTGGTGGGTATGAAGTGGTATCTCATTGTGTGTGTGTGTGTGTTTTTTAACTTTATTTATTTATTTTTAGACGCAGAGGGAGGGAGGGAGAAAGAGAGTAGGAGAAACATCAATGTGTGGTTGCCTCTTGAGAGCCCCCTACTGGGGACCTGGCCTGCACCCCAGGCATGTGCCCTGACTGGGAATCAGTCCAGCAACCCTTTGATTCACAGGCCTGCACTCAATCCACTGAGCCACACCAGCCAGGGCCCATTGTGATTTTCATTTGCATTGTCCTAATAACTAATGATGCTTAGCTTTTTCATGTGCTGATTGGCCATTGGTATAACTTCTTCAGAGAACTGTCTCTTCAGAATTTTGGCCTATTTTTAAATGGGGTATTTGTGTTTTTATTGTTGAGTTGTTAGAGCTCGTTCTGTATTGTAAACACAGTTTCCTGATCAGATGTACAAGTTGAAATATTTTCTTCCATTCTGTGAGCGTTTTCACTTTCTTAAGAGTGTCCCTTATAACACAAAAGTTTCTAATTTTTATTAAGTCCAATATATTTATTTTTTCTTTCGTTGCTTGTGCTTTGGTATATATCTAAGAAGCCATTGCCTGAGTCAGTATCACAAAGATTTACTTCTCTGTTTTCTTCTAAGAGCCTTAGGGTTTAGCTCTTACTAAGTGATGATCCATTTTGAGTTATCTTTTTATATATGGTGTGAGATAGGAGTCCACAAGTATTCTTTTATGTGTTGATACAGACATTACATTTTAATTCTATTTCTTACTAACTCATTCCGTGATATTGTACCTCTGTTTTCCATAAATCGCCTTTTAGATGGCTTTCTTTATAAGACCAGCCGAGAGTGATAAAAAACAAAACCCTAATGGAGAAATATTTTAAATCAGGAAGTGATCAGCTCTTCCCTCATTGCCCGTAATCTGTGATTCATTTCCCCAATTTTAGACTTTTTTCCCTTTTCTTATAATAGTCCAGAATGCAACCTAGCACTTGGCTGACTCCTTAGTCATAACTGCAAGTGAGTCCTGCCCTAACCCTCAGGTAGTCAACCCAAAAATCGACGTACTAAAACGTTGGGCACCAACAATGTGCCAATCGGTTCTGATCAATCAGAAATAAAGACAGGCTTGCCGCCCTCAGAGCAGAACAGCCTAGGTAGGGAAGGAGCGGTGTGCGCACAAGTAAGAGCATGGAGGGAGGACGGTCACAGGAGGGAAAGAGGGACTGAAGGGAAGGGACCGGAGTGATGGCTTAGAACCAGGCCCAGGCAGGGGTGGCCAGTGTCTGGTGCGGGCCAGCTGAGGACATTGTTGAGCTGGAGACCAGGGAGTGGTCCCCACTCAACCCAAGCCAATCACATCCCCACAGGCAGGTGGACCCAGGAGTGAGCCTTGTAATTTTTTTCAAAAGAACTTGGGGGTGCGGGGCGGGGAACCTAAATTTTATGTATAATCCCTCATTTTTAAAAGTTGTCCAGTAATGTGAGTTTTAAAATTCTATGGTGGATTCCTCAAAAAGCTAAACGTATAGTTACCATATGACCCAGCAAATCCACTCCTAGGTATGTACCGAAAAGAACTGAAAACAGGGACTTGGACAGACACGGGCACGTCGATGTTCACTGCCGCATTGCTCGCAGTAGCCAAAAGGGGGGAACAAGCCCAGTGTCCATCAACAGGGGAAGGGACAGACAAAGTGTGGTCTAGCTGAAGGAAGGAGGTATTGGTACAGGCCACAATGTGGGCGGGCCTTGAAAACGTTATGCTAAATGAAATAAACCAGACACTAAAACACAAACACTGTCTATCTAACTCCACCTATGTCAAATATCTGTAAGAGGCAAATTCAGAGACAGAAAGTAGACGAGAAGCTACCACGGGCTGGGGAGTTACTGCTTAATGGTCACTGCTTCTGTCTGGGGTGATGAAAACGTTTTAGGAATAGATAGTGGTGACGGTCATACAACATTGCAAATGTAATTAATGCCACTGGAAATGGTACACTTAAAGTGGTTAAATGGCAAATTTTATATTTTACCACCCCCCAAAACCCCTCTAGAGTGGCTAAAAAAACATGTCAGGGATTACCGTGTGAGTGGTGGGCCATCAGTTCAGGCCCTTAGGCTCAGAGCAGGTAACACTGGATCCCTCAGGTACTCTGGGCAAGGGCTCAGCAACAACCCAAAGCTCTGTGCTAGACACGGGCCTGGGAGCAAGGGGGTGAGTAAAATTTAAAATATATATATATATATATATATATATATATATATATATATATATATATATATATATGGCCCTGGCTGGTGTAGCTCAGTGGATTGAGCAGGGGCTGTGAACCAAAGGGTCATTGGTTCAATTCCTAGTCAGGGCACATGCCTGGGTTGCAGGCCAGGTTCCCAGTGGGGGGCGTGCAAGAGGCAACCACACATTGATGTTTCTCTCCCTCTCTTTCTCCCTCCCTTCCCTGCTGTCTAAAAATGAATAAATAAAATCTTTAAAAATAAATAAATAAATAAATGAATTTTATTTATATATATATGGAATACATAGACCTAATAATAGCAGGAACACGACAGTGCTTTCAGAAGGCCCCAAAAATGTACTTCAAGAGCTTCAGATAAGAGATCACACCTGGTGGTGGGGATTGTTAAAGGATTCACAAAGGCAATGAACTTGAGCTGCCCTTGAAGGACAGGTAGGAAGAAAGGCTGCTTCAGGAGCGGGAACAGCACAAGTAAAGATGCAGAGGGTGTTTAGTATGGAGTCCAGTTTGGCTGGAGAAGACTCCAAGTAGGGAGGTAGCTGGGAAGGTAGAGGGGCCAGGGCCGGGTGTCATGTTGCCGAATCAAGGATTTCCCGCTTCGAACAGAAAGATGAAGCTCTCTGGGCTGTCCCTGAGACCAGTTAGCTAGGCATCAGTGTACAAAATGGACTGAAAAGGGGAGACAGAGGCGCCTGCACAACTTGGTGAGAGTTGAGGAGGGCCTGGGCGGTAGCCATGGGATGGGAATGAGGGGAGCGTGAGGACGGAAAGGGGACTCTTTGGAGGCTCGACACTGACGGCTGGCAGGGGGACAGGGAGTGTCGGATGGGGCAGAGGTGGGGGCTACATTTTTTAGGATGACGATTTTCAATTCATTTAGCGATGAAGATGAGGAGAGAGGGATGTCTGTTGAGGAGATAGGTGTCTTTGGCATCATTTTGATTCAAGTTTTTGGCTGTTTTTGAGGTTAGGAGAGACCGAAGGAGTAGAATCAGTGGCAGCGGGGAGACTGGAGATTGGAGAGGCAGAGAGGTGAGCTGATGGAGCAGAAGAAGGCACAGGGGGAGCAGCGTGGGCAGACCTGGCAAAGGGTCAGGGGGATGAGGACAGGAGGGAAGGGAAGAAGGGTGGGAGAAAGAGACAATTTGTTAGTGGAGAGGAAGAAAGATGGCTTCATACTTGAGACAAGAAATGTTAGGGGGTGGAAGGACTGAGCAAAAAGGAAAAAGGACTCATGGACTGGACAACAGCGTGGTGATTGCTGGGTACAGGGGGCATAAGGAGACTAAATGGTAATGGGGGAAAAAAAAGCATAATAAAGATTAAAGAAAAAGAAAAAGAAATGAAGGCACCTACTTCAAGAGAAGGGGCCAGGAGTGACAGCTGGCTGAACAAGGGCACATCGACTGCAGAATGGGACAGAAGGAGCCAACAGAGAAAGAACACATGACAGAGGCTGGAGCGCACAGACACACAGCACACCCGCCCTGAGGCCCAGCCGTCGATGCCCAGCACTCTAAGCGGGGAGAGTGGAAAACGTTTTGACGGGCAGGGTGGTTTCTAAGGATGCTCAGGGTGAGTGTTACAGAAACCCAGGGAGTGGGGCATTCTTGGATCGTAGAAGGTGCATCTTTGAAATGGTCAACCATGGGGTTTTCTGAGCTTTGCAGGGAAACAAGAGAAGGCAGACTTGGAGCGGTTGGGAATATGAGATGTAAGGCCTAGAGGTCATGCCAAGTGGGAGTGGGAAGGAAAGGGAAGGGACGGAAGGAAAGAAGGAAGAGAGGAAGGAAGGAGTTGTGAAACTACTTGTAACCCCTCAGGCCAAGTGTGGCGAGAGGTAGTGGCACTAGTGTTCACGTCAGGAAGGACTTCCAGGCCTGTGTCCAGGCTCAGTTGGACCAAGTGCCCAGCCATCAATTAGTAACGTCTGTCACAGGCAAAGGCAAGGAGAGGAGAGCCTCACCCACAGCCCATCAATCCTGCAAGATGCGGTCAGAGAGATCTCGGGCTGAAGAGACTGGAGAAGGAACAGTCCCACATAATGGTGACGTCCTGGAAGCCTGGCTGCCCTCGCAGGGGACTGGCATGTCCTACTCCCGGCGGCACTATGGTGAGGGAGGGCTGGAAAACTAGTATGGCGGGGTGTTTGGATGGTCAGTAACGGGAACACCCAGTACTTTGGCAGCGGTAGCAGTAAAGAGGTGAGACCCCGGTCAGTCCAGGAAGAGGGCAAGCTCCCTTGAAGTCAGTGGATGGAGGACACAGCAACAGGTGGTATCATCAGAATCCAGGACCCGCAGGAGAAGAGGGTGTAGGAGATTGGTGACGGGTGCCACTCCATTCCCAACACTAAACTCTAAGCCTCGAGGGCAGGACCTTGGCCTCCTCTTGGTATCTGCAGACCTGGCAGAGAGCCCACCGCATAGCAGAGGCTCAGGAATTACATGTGGGACGAAGGGGAGCACCTCCAGGGAACAAGTATTCCTCCCCCGAATCCCTCTTCCCCACCTCCACCCCATGAGTTAGGGAACTGATAAGAAAAGTAGCCAATCTGATGGGAAGTGGCACCCTCAGGAGGAAGTGAGGTGGATGCTGGCAGGGCTGGGTATGGGAAGGGGTGGGCGGAGACACCGCAGAGGGAGGCTGCTCCTAGGACCTCGGATAAACTCCAGATGATGAACACACCACTCTACGGAACAGCATGCGGATAACTCGGGGAAACCCATTCCCCCTTTAATAAAACAGCACAGAGCTCAGGTCCTTCTAGAGGGAGACTGGCCTTACCTAAAAGAGGTTTCCAGAAAAGAGAACTGTGTAAGAGAAATCAAACACAGCTCTGGGATTGAATCCCAACTCTGCTAACCAAGTCTGTGCCCTTTGGAGTAAATGCTGAATGACTCCATTCGTTCATTCATTCATTCGTTCATTCCTGTGCCTCATTGTCCTCACTTTGCCATGGGCTCGGATCTCTGCTGCACCCACTTCATGAGCTCGCTCTGACGATAAAAAGGAAAGCTGCTTCAAAACATTGCACTTGTAAGCTCCCCAGGTATCCCACCTCTTGTGCTTTAAATGTTGTGTGGCATGTTTGAAATAAGTGGGCCATCCACAGGGGCTCAGAATTCGCTGTGCTCCAGGGATGTGGGCGTATTTATTACAGGGCGGACCCTTGTACAAAAGGGCAGCAGGATGCACACCCAGCCTCCTCCTGTTGCCTGTCCTCACGCAGGGTAGAACCCACAGAGCCCTGGGACTACATCTTGTCCAGCTGGTTTTGGAAATAAATGCATCGGAGGCTTTGTCACTAAAGCCGCTGTCCTCAGAGCGTGTGTGCTGTGTAGCCACGAGGAAGGGAAACTAGGAAACATCTAAAGGAGTAAATTATCACTCTCCCCCAGCAAGTGCAGTGTCACTCTAGACAAGTCGCCGAACCTGGCTGTGCCTGCATTTCTGTAATGTATCCTGGAGCGATCCTGGTGACAGGCCCACGCGGAGGAGCTGGAAGCAAGGAGCTCCCGCTGTGAGAGAGGAACCTGGACACGTCTGATTTAACTCGAGTGGATCCAAGAAAATCAGTGTTGGGAAAGCGGCAAAAGACGAAAGATGCCTCATTACACAAGTCGAGTGGGCCCCGCAGCAGGAGCTGTAACGGGTAAGAGGGTGAGAGAGTGAACCGAAGAGTCTGTGAGACCTGTGGCCTGTCTCAGGGCGACCCGTGACGAATGATCCACCTTCCTGCATAACACGGCATCAGGGTGATCTTTAAACTAGTGATTCCGCTGTAGGTCACAGGGGGACACACGTGTGACCTCTGGGCCTGGATGCACACTAGGAGGTCAGCGATGACAACATTGGGACTCAGTGTTGAGAACAATGAGATTCTACATTAGGGCTGGCGACAGGCGAGGACCAACCAAGACGTGTAAGACGGAACTGGTGAAAAACCATCCTGAGAAGGAAAATCCAATAGCGGTGGTTTCTTTCTTTTTCTTTCTTTTTTATTTTTAAAGATTTTATTTAGTTATTTTTAGAGAGAGGGGAAGGGAGGGAGAAAGAGAGGGAGAAAAACATCAATGTGTGAGAGATACATTCATTGGTTGCCTCTCTCACATGCCCCCAACTGGGGACCCTGCCCACAACCCAGGCGTGTGCCCTGACTGGGAATCGAACCAGTGACCCTTCAGTTCACAGGCTGGCACACAAGCCACTGAACCACACCAGCCAGGCCGTGATTGCTTAAATAAATAAATTCTGGCTGAGCAAGGACAGAGAGAAAAATACAAATAGAAAAGAGAGGGACAAAGAAAGAGAACAGAAGGCCAGCCAGATTGAAGAGGTACAGGATCGATCTATCAATGAGGGGCATTATAGACATTGACCTGGGTGCACCGTTCAGCTCAGTGGTGTCGGTAGGTCCCAAATTTAGATATGTCCCTAAAACTACAGCTCTCTTCCAAAGAGCAGGATTCCCTTCCTCTCCAAATGTCCCTAGGGCTGCGAGCAGATGGGCAGGAAGTCCTTCCAGCAGGAACAGGCCACAGTCGACACCCTCTGGCGTGGCCCCACGCTGCATCGTGGGCCTCGCCTCCGCTGGCAGCTCGCAGTCAGGGGCGGAAGCCGAGGGAGGCCTGACTCACCAGTCCTCAGCCGCTCGAGCACGGGTGGGCAGGCCTGCGCGTGATGAATCACCGGAGCTGTGAATGCTATTCTGAGCTGCCAAGGACACGGATGCTCTTGTTGGCACCCTGGCCCCCTTCACAGTTTCTCTCCCTCCTCATCTGGCTGTCAGGAGACAAGTGCATTAGGAATGGAGTATTTGAGCTTTTTTAGCCCAAGGCAAGAGCCTGTGTAACTCCTTCCTCGGTTCCTGGAAATCACTGAACTGAAACTGAGCTCTGGAAACTGAAACTGAGAGCCGCTTCCTCCCAAGCCCCGTTGAGGTGGCTTTGCTGAGACGCCATTTCAGGGAAGGGCAGGGGAGGGCAGGGCATACCTTGCAGAATTTCCCAAATGAATCACCTGGATTTTTTATTTTGACTGAAGGCACCCATGGAGTAGTAAAGTCTAAGTTTCAGTTTCTACAAGGCAAAATCGGACCGGTACTCAGAGCTCTGCATGAGAACATGGCACCTGGGTTCATTTCTCCATCTACCCGGCTCCCACGGAGTCCACGAGGACACGCGGCCACGCAAGCCGTGTGAAGAGTTAAGTGCTGTACAGGCTCTGTCGGCCAGGCACTTCAATAAGAGTGTGTCTTTGTAACATCATTAAACTACAAGAGGATGCACAGGGGCAAGTAGGCAGTCCTTCACCCTCTCATGGTCTCTCCCAGACCCCTGGGGACGGGCACCGGGGGCAGCGGTGCTCACCCTTCAGGAAGATGGGAAACTAGCCCATTCCCTTGCTCAATACTTGCTGAAAACGAGGAAAGCATTTTAGGGATTACAGAGATGAGGGAGGCACCCTCAAGGAGATTAAATCTAGCAGAAGAGATAAGATATGTACACAAGTCCTTTTAAATGAGCACCAAGTCCTACAGGACATGGGGAAGGAGAATTATCCCGCGTGACGAAAGCCAGGCAGGATCAGGAACTGTGTGCCTTGGAGAACAAGGACGGCTCCCACGAGGGAAGACAGCAAGCAAAGGTGACGGCAAAGCGGAGAAAGCTGTCTCATTTTTCCACAGGAGTGTGGGAAGAAAAAGAAGGTGAAGAAGTGCCCTGACTGGTGTGGCTCAGTGGACTGAGTGCTGGCCCGTGAACCAAAAGGGCACTGGTCCGACTCCCAGTCAGGGTATGTGCCTTGGTTACGGGTTGGGTCCTGGTGGTGGCATGCACGGGAGGCAGCCAATTGATGTTTCTCTGTCACATCAGTGTTTCCCTTTCTTCCTCCCTTCCCCCTCTCTAAAAATAATTTTATTTTTTTTAAAAGGATGTGGAGAAGCACCTTGGGTTTGGATGCTCAGGGCCTTAAACAACAAGCTTTACAAGCTTCGGCTCAGTGCAGAAGTTGCGGAGAACTCAATGAAGACCCTCAACGCAGTGAGAGTCGTGATCCAATCAGGGCCCCCCCAAGCTCAGTCTGGCAGCTTGTCTGCAGGATGGACCAAAGGGGAGAGAAATCAGAGGCAGGGAACGTGTGTTTCATTTCACATGGGAGTCATGAAGGCCTGAGCAGAGGCAGTAACCATGGGGATGAAAAGGTGTGTACAATGTTACAGACTGGATTAAACAGGGCCTGAGTTTTCACTGGATGTGAGGAAATGAGAGAGGGAGACAAAGACATGAAAACAACTCCGGAAAACTAGAAACCACCAGAAATATATGTGCTTTCTTTCAACTAGATTTTAAGCTGGTTTGACCGAGAAAATGACGGTGTTAATAATGAGCCTATGGACATGAAAAGGGAGGAACGTTCTCCCTGGGGAGGGCGGAGAGGCCAGGTAGATGCCCAGAACACAGCCAAAAATACGAGAGAGACCAGGGCGGAGAGAGATCTGGAAGTTACCCACACAGGGCTGACAGTGAACTGGGGGACACAGCAAAGAAAAGCATCCTGGAGGCACAACTAACCCAATGACCTCCATTTAGAGAAGGGAAGGAAGAAACAGAACGGGGGAAAGGATACAGAATGCGTACTGATTGAGTCCCAACCACATTCCTGTGCTCCGAGATGTGCCTGAACTGTTATCTGTGAAGTATTCTTCCCCCTTTACAGATGAGAACACGGAATCTCGTGGCAGCCCACCCAACAGCCCAGATGCCCACGTCAGAAACCTGAGGGCCACCTTGTCCAAATCCACCTCACTCACCTCTGACGACTCATGCCTTGTAAATTCAACCTTCCTCCCTAGACTCTGTTCCCTGCTCCTAACCTTTTTGTGGCCCCCAATTCTTCCTGGCTTTGCCAACGCCCTCCTATCCCCAAGCCTCCCCATTCATGGTCTCACCCATCACCAATCCAGTGTCCTTCCCTAGCCCCCACGCGTTCCCACAAACGCGGTCCTCACAAAGCCTTCAGAAGCTTTCAAGGCCCTTGGTAAGATGCCCCACTGGCTCCCTAGGGTGTCCTCAGGCCCCTTCCTTGAAAGTGCCCCACAGACTTACCTGTGGGTTGCAGAATCCAGCCACCTTCCCATCTCTGCACATGTTCCCTCTCTCCCAAGACTGTCACCTACAACTGCCCAGGTGCCATGTCCTCGAGCTGTACTGATCTTCCCTGGGGCCATTTCCTGCGCCCCTCCACTGCCCAGCCACCCTGCCAGCACAGCACGTACCGTACTGCAGTATTTAACCCAGGTGACAGCCTCTCTCGCTGCGTTATCAGTAGTTTGGGGGCAGCGGGTTTCTTTTACAGACTGATGTCTAACACTCCACATTTCCTGGTAGAATTCGTAAAGCAATCAATTCAAACTCAAGTCCGATTCTGAGTTCACACTCCCTCCACTGCACTCTAAAGTCAGGGAGCAGAAAACGAAGCAGGATTGTGTAGGAAGACTAAGAGGCAAGGCATGAGAAACCACAGCCGATGTCATACTCAGGGATGAAGGCTGGATGTCTTCTTCCCCAGAGCAGGCGCAGGACAAGAATGGCCGCTCTCGTCGCCTCTATTCAACACCGTCCTGGAGGTTCTAACCAGGGAAATCAAACAGGAAGAAGAAATCACAGCATCCAGGTTGGAGAGGAAGAATTAGACTGTCCCTAGTCCCAGATGATGTGATCTCACATATAAAAAAATCCTCAGGAATCCATAAAGGAATTATTAAAACAAAAAGCAAGTTCAGTTAGGTTGTTGGAGATCAAATCAATGCACAAGAATCAGTTGTATTTCTGTATACTAGCAATGAACAAGATGAGATGAAATTAAGCAGTCCCAGCTGGTGTGGTTCAGTAGACTGAGCACTGGCCTGTAAACCAAAGGGTCGCCAGTTCCATTCCCAGTCAGGGCACATGCCCGGGTTGCAGGCCAGGTCCCTGGTGGGGGGCACGCGAGAGGCAACCACACAATGTTGTTTCTCTCCCTCTCTTTCTCCCTCCCTTCCCCTCTGTCTAAAAATAAATAAAATCTTTTTAAAAAGAAAAATATAAAAAAAGAAATTAAGCAAATAATTTCATTTACTATAGCATCAAAAAGAAAAAAATACTTATGCATAAATATAACGAAAGAAGCACAAGGCCTGTACACTGAGAACTACGGAACACCATGTGAAGAAAATTAAAGGAGACCTACAGAAGCATAAAGGCATCCCATATTCACGGGCTGGAAGATTTCGTATCGTTAACATGGCACCACTTCCCAAACTGATCCACGCAGCCAACGCAATCCCTTTCAAAAGGCTGGCTGTCTTTTTGTTTCCCTTCTTTTGCAGCAATCAACAAACTAATTCTAACATTCACGTGGAAACGCAAGGGACCCAGAATCACCAGATCAAAACTGAAAGAGAAGAACAGAGTTGGACGACTCACACTTCCCGATGTCAAAACTCGCTGCAGACTGTAACAGCCCAGTCTGCGTGGTATGACATAAGGTAGACACGTAACGTAGATCCATGAGACATACAGATCCATGGAAGAGATAAATCCTTTCATTTGTGACCAATTGATCTTTGACAAGAATGCCCGACAATCCAACGGGGAACTACCTGTCTTCTCAACATATGGCGCTGGGACAAGTGGATATCCACACACAAAAGATTGAACTTGGGCTCCCGCCGAATATATAGAATATACAAAAATTAACTCAAAGTGAAGCATACACCTAAAGGTAAGAGCTAAACAATAAAACTCAGAAGAAAACTTAAGAGTGAATCTTCATGGCCTTGGATTAGGCAAAGACACTTTATAAAGTTCAGGTGACACCACTTCACTTTGATCAAAGACCTACATTAGTACCTGTTTGCAGTAACCAAAAGAAATCCAAACAGGTTTTTTTGCTTTTATGAAAAAAGCCATTACCGCACTATCTTTCAGAAAAGCGAAGCGGCTTTGTGTGAATTCGAGGAAAGCAGGGAATACCTGTATACCAAAGAGACCGGAAAACACAAATCCACACGAAAACTTGTACATGAAGACTCATAGTAGCATTATTTTTAACAGCCAAAAAGTAGGAATACCCCAAATGCCCACCAATTGATAAGTGAATAAACCAGGTGTGGCACACACACGCAATCCGGTCACAACAAGGAACGAAGAACCGATACCACAATGGAAACAAGACTTTGCCTCAGCTGGACCTGCAGGATTTTAATTTAAGGAGGGCACTGAGTGGTGACACGAAGAGGTCATTGCCATGGAAAGATTTTTATTACTTACGGTTCCTGAGAGGAGGGCACATCACCACCACACAGGGCCACCTGGGGAAGCTCCAGATGGCGTTGGGAGGCAGAGAAGCCAGCCAGAGCATGTGCTGTTCTCTGTAGGGAAGGGAAGGCAAGGCCGGATGGGGAGACCACTCTGGACTGGCTGGTCCGAATAGTTCCGCAGGCTTTGGAAAGGGTCTGCCCCAGGTGTCTGGCATCCAGCCTGGGGCTGATTTCGGGCAGGGAAATTACTGGCTTGGTGTGTGCGAGCTTGATGGAGAGATGGTTAGTTGGGGTGTGGGCTCTGGACGGGGCTGTTTTCAGGTGAGGAGCGCTCCAGAGTGAGCCCTTTCCTGTCTCTAAAAACTGGCTCGCCCTGGCAGGGCAGTTTCTGCCCAGCCAAGGAGGTCATAACTGCGGGAGCATCAAGAATAGAGAAAAATGTTAAATATAATTAGCACAGCCCTGACCAGTTGGTGGGAGCATCATCCTGCAAAGCAAAAGGTTGTCAGTTCAATTCCCAGTCCGAACACACGCCTGGGTTGCATGTTCAGCCCCCGGTTGGGGTGCGTACATATATATAAAACTTTGTAACCTTACATTAGGTCACTGGTACATCTACTGATGTCTCATATAACTTGGAAAAGAATGAATGTTCTCTTATTCCACATATAGGCGATCGATGTTTCTTTCTCATATCAATGTTTCTCTCCCTCTCCTTCTCCCTTCCCATCCTCTCTCTCTAAAAGTAAGTAAAAATAAAAATTTAAATATATATATATAATTAACACAGCTCTCTGATGAATGGATGCCACATAGACAAATACAGAACCTAAGAAAATCCAGTTAGAACAGCCTTGAAAACATTATGCTAAGTGGAAGAAGCCCACATATTTTATGATTCCATTTATATGAAATGTCCAGAATTGGCAAATCCGTAGACACATGACGTAAACCAGTAGTTGCCTGGAGCTGGGGAGAGAGGAGAATGGAGAGCAAGAGCTGATGGGTACGGGTTTCTTTTGGGGATGGTAAAAATGTTCCAGATAGCCCTGACTGGTGTGGCTCAGCGGACTGAGTCCTGGGCTGCGGACCAAAAGGTTGCTGGTTCGATTCCCAGTCAGGGTACATGCCTGGGTTGGGGGCTGGGTCCCCAGTTGGGGGTGTGAGAGAGGCAACCACACATTGAGGTTTCCCTAAAAAAGATTAAAAAAAAAAATGTTCCAGATAGTAGTCAATAGGCACAGAACTCTGTGAATATCCCTAAAACTGCTGCACACTTTAATTGGATGACTTATATGGCACATGCAAATTACATCTCAATAAGATTGCTGTTTAAAGGAAAAGACAAAGGAAGAAGGGTGTCCAATACTATCACAAACATCAGTGGAAGAGAACTGTCACCACTGCTTACGCTCACATCTCTGGTCTCCCATTCTAGCTAGAGAGGAGAATTCATGCAGGATCCCATGAATTAACCCAGCAGCCTTGACCGGTGCAGTCAGTTGGTTGAGCATCATCCCGCAGAGTGAAAGGTCACCGGTCCAACTCCCAGTTAAGAGCACAAGCCTGGGGATGCAGATTTGGTCCCTGGTCTGGGCGCATACGACCCCCAGTCTGGGTGCATACAGGAAGCAATCAATGCTTCTCTCTGGCTTTGATGTCTCTCTCTCCCTTCCTCTCTCTCTAAAAAGCAATGAAAAAATGTCTTTGGGTGAGGATAAAAAAACAAAAAGATCCTGAAGGCTGTGAGCCTGGGGGGACAGGTTCTCTTTAACTGTCACATGGTGTTACCACTTACAATTAAGGAGAAACCAGAACATGTGAGAATTATGGCAAAGTCGAGGACTCATGGTCCAGTAATAAGAGAGCTATTTAATGAGTAAGAATCTAGCCCTGCCGGGTAACTGCTCAGTTGGTTAGAGCATCGTACCAATACGCCAGGGCTGTAGGTTCGACCCCCAGTCAGAACACATGTAAGAATTAACCAATGAATGCATAAAGGAGTAGAACAGTAAATCAATCTGTCTCTAAAAAAAAAAATCAATAAAAAATTTTTTTTAAAGAATCCAAAATCTTGATGCCAAAATCACTCAGAAACATTTCAAGCAGTTTATTAAACAAAGACCATAGGAAGTTGTATCTATAGTGGGTTTGCAGGGACTGGGGTGAGAAAATGAACAATTAACCTGGGCCGCCAGAAGACATCTGATCTTCAAACAATTTAAGACTGAAAAATGAGTAAAAATTGGGGCCAGAGATATCTAGTAGTCACCTGTAGGTTTTGGCAAAACACGAAAGGTAAACTTTCTGAAGGAAGAAGTATTGGAAGTAGAACAGAGAAAATTAAACATCTATTTAGTTCTACCTTCTACTGACCCGCCACTCTTAGGGAGCGGAGTTTTCAGAAATGATTAGAAGATAGTACTGACTTTCTAGAGTTTTGCAGACAGGTGGAGGACAGGCTGAAAACAGACGAGGAACAGGGACACAGAAGATGAAACAATTTTGTTGGGAGGGTTTTCTTGGGAATTGAGAACTAGAAGGAAAAGGGAAATTAAATGAGAGAGAAAAGTAGAATTCAAAGAATGAGTAAGTAGTCAACAACTTCAACAGGGAAGAACTGGGCGGCCAGAGTTGATCAGAAGTCCAGGGCTGGGAGAATCATTTCTATAAAGTTGAAAATTGGAAGCTCACGAAGCTGAAAGGGAGAGACTGGAGCTGCCTTCAGATACACCCAGAGAAAACACATCTCAATTGCTTCAGAGGAAGAATTAGGACCAATGGAAGACATGAGAAGGAGATTTCCATTCGGCAGGAGCACGGATTTTCGAACAGTTAGAGCTACCCCACAATGGAACGGCCTCACGAGGGACAGTGTGCTCGGTCTCCAGGAGAGTCCATTTCCAAGTGCGTGTCCAGGTCGTGACCGGGCTGTTAGGACGACACGAAGGAATTCACACACTGAGGGGGAGGAATAAACTCCCTTTAGCTCTAACCTCCATAATTCATAATTCAAAGCTGGCGTCCAGATTAGGGAAGGAGTAGTTGGTGAATAAAAAGTGGTTTTCAGAGGCAGACCACCCAGGATTTGCATGGGCAGACCTCTGGGCTCGCTGGTCGACCACCCAGGTTCTCACAGGTACACATGCAGGTCTGCATGAGCAGATCATCCATTTGGAGAACTCGTTCACTATTCATAGTAGAAGGCATGGTGGCGGCAAGGCATGGAGGGGCCTGCTGGGTTTAAAGACTGAAGGGGAAAAAAAACGGTGGTGAGAAACTAATCAAAGGGAGCGGTACTTAGACGGAAGTTAACTCCTCTGAGAGACAGAGAACTGTCCAAGCGGAGAGACTCCAGATAACCTTGATCTTTCAGTGAAACAAGCTGTCATCTGTCATCAGCCGTGATAGCAGGCTGGGGACAGGGGGAACTGAGAACTTCAACAAGAATAACTTGCCAGGAGGGTTTCAAAACAAACAGATAGAAAGTAGTAACGAAATAAAAAACATGTGGCACTTCCCGGCGCTGAAAGTACAGCAGGGAAAGCCTTTGTGGCTTTGTCGCCCCCTGCTGAGTCAAGGGCACAAGGGCCGGAGACACAGCAAAGGGCTTAATACTGAGCTGTTTCTTTCCGGGGGTAGAAGGAGGAAAAACATACCTGATGACCTAAAAAAATCTCCTTATAAATGACAATCACCATGACCCTGCAGCGTTAAATGAGCTGGTTACCCAGCCTGTGCCAGAGCCAGAGCAGATGTGGGGGGGCGAGGGAAAAGGGGCGGGGAAAGGAAGAAAGAGGGCAGAGGGCTGACAGCATTGTCATTCCTTTGGGCCACTCTTGCTAAAAGGTTCTTAACTCGTCCCTTTATCCAGAGGCTGTTTCAACAGCCAGTAAGTAAGTGATGGCAGAGACCAGGGTTGGCGGGGGAGGGGGGGTATCGAGGGAGCTCTGGTCTTGTTTTAACTTAACGAGGAGCTTTCTTTTGTCCTGACACAGGCTTGTTTCTCCAAAGTTCTGTTAAACGACACTCTGGGTGATCACACAGCATTTATATTCCCTCCAAGAGCTTGTTCACAGCATCACCCTCTACCTGAACCCGACTAGGAGTGTGAATACCCATCAGGCCTGTTTTGCGGCTGCAGGACATTTGGGGAAGAGTCTCTGCTGTCTGACCGCCCCCCCCCCGCCCCGCCCACATGGGTTGTTCATTCTTTATTTCACAAGTCCTTTAACATTTTCATTCTATGAAACAAAAGCAAGTCATGTAGGCTATTCATTAGGTGCAATTTTTTAATGTAAATCAACTGCAAAACTGTTAGGTTCAGGAAACTTCCTCTGGTGAGGCTAGGAATACCACCAAAACATTAACTAAGCAAACGCACACACACAAAATCTAGGACTCTGGTGTCCTGATGTCACTCTTTAGGGCATGATAATAAGTATCAAACAAAGTGAAGGCCTTTGAAGTCCTCAGATGAAAGGTTTTTACCTAAATACAATTATCCCATTAAAAATCCACAACAACATTCCCATCAAACAGGGTGGCCCTTTTATACCGTTTCACTGATGCTGAAGTTGTAAGACGACAACTTCCTTGTGATAAAGAGGACTGAAAATAGTCTCAAGTGACTTTGCTACTTCTTCTCTCATTTCTAAAAGGGCAAATGGAAAAAAAACAATTTTTTTAATCAGAGGGCGAGAGCAGCCAGTAAAAAGCTGACAGCATTTTAGAAGCGAGAGCCTCACTCGAAGTGAAACCTTCCCTCAGAGGAAGGGGAAGAGCCAGACCTGGCTCAGGTGGGAGCATGAAATGAAACAATCACATGTACCCCATCCAGGGCCTGGGAAGGAGGAGATTAAAATGCAGTCCTCCTGAGCCACAGACAGAAGGGCCAGGAAAAAGAAGGAAGAGTGTTTTTTCACAAAGCAAACCTGGAGCAGAAGGCAAGAACAGAGACGCTAAGGTGCGGGTGCCAGGGTGGCTCTGAGGGGTTCCCGGGGGTGCTCAGTCAAGCAGCGGGCTCGGGGCTGGGGCAGTTTATACGCAGAGGCTCCTGGCATCAGACAGGCCAGCTCACCTGCAGAGAGCTGGCCCTTGGAGAAGAGAGCAGTCGAAGTTTATGGCTCGGAAGTAAACCCAGGACAAGATTAAGTTAAATGAGAAGGGGCCACATGGCGTAATGGAAAAAACACTGGAGTTAAGTCAAGAGGCCTGGGTTGTGACTCAGCCCCTGTTCTATCACTTACCAGACTGTGTGACCCTGGGCAGATCACTTAACCTCTCTGAGCCCGTTCTCACATCCAAGGCACAGACTAGCTGCTCTGCCTACCTTACAAAGATGTGCTGGGATAGAGTATGTGTATAAAAACACATATATGAAGCCTGTACAGAAAAATGGCAGCTACTGTTAATATAATGAGAACAGTTTGTGTGACATTGATGTCACCTGGCAGCCAAAGGGAGTGGGCTGGAGTGCGCATGCGTGAATGATGACTTCACTGTACTAGTCAGCGGGGGTGGCAGACGCAAATGAGTGAGCATGTATACTGTGTGGCCGTCACATTCAAAATGACTGAGTAGAGCAACAAATCTGAATCATTTTTTGTGTTAAGCGAAACTATTCGGATGATTCAGAAGGCCGCAGCTATGGGCAACCGGTGACAGGCTGCTTCACCACGACAACGCGCCTGCTCATGCATCACTTCTGGTGCAGTTTTTTGTGAAACATCAAATCACCCAGGGGACTCAGGCCCCCTACAGCCCAGATTTGGCACCCTGCGACTTCTGGCTTTTCCCAAAACTAAAATCACCTTTGAAAGGGAAGAGATTTCAGACTGTCAGTGAGATTTAGGAAAATACGATGGGGCAGCTGATGGTGATTGGGAGAACTGTGTGAGGTCTCAAGGTGCCTACTTTGAAGGGGAATAAGGTGTCACTGTCCTATGTACAATGTTTCTTGTATTTTGTATCTTCGTCAATATCTCTATTTTTCATAACACATGGCTGGATACCTTCTGAACGGACCTCATATATACACCTACGTGCATATACTTATATACCTAACGTTATACTTATATATGTAGTTATATAAGTTACATGTAATGTAGTCACGAGTTACACATAATACACACATATATCATCAAGTGATTTGTATCATCCCAGATATAAACATCTGGATTTCATATCTAACGTGATTTATACTGCATATATGCTAAAACACACTTTGTCACCAGAAATGCACAGGGCATTTAGGGAAAAGCAAAAGGAAGATGACCCTGAATGTAAAAGTCCAAGAGGCCACGTGGGAAGGTAAATCTGCCGTCTTGATTAAATGGCTTCAGTGTCCTTGGACATGGAACTGACTCTTTGACTCCCACAACTTAATTGAGGAAATGACAACTTACCCACAAACAACCAGAGAACAAAACAAGGCAGTAAAATCAGTCAGCCGGGGGCAGACCATGCGGTCTACCTGCACCAGCTCCAGGACTGTGCAGGGGGAATGAACACAGCAGCTTGAACACACAGCTGGGTAACCGGGCCGTTTACTGCGGGAGGCCGTGGCCTATGGGAGACAAGGGGCCATCTGTGGGTCAGGAGTCACAGCCTGCTGTGCCCATCCTCCACTCTCTCATTTCCTTTCCACCTTTTCTAGCATGATCGACGTTTACTCAGGACCAACCATGCAAGGAACTAGGGGCTGGAGAAAAAGAGCAACATTTTCCCTGGGGAGTTAGATACAAAACTAGGTGAGACAGAAACAGCTAAGCCTCAAGTAAGTAATATTGATATTTCTACCAAATGAAGGCGAGAAGGGGAAGGGCTACAAAGACTGGCTGGAGAAGGTTTCTTGGATTACATGAGGCTTGGCCAAGCCTTGAAGGACAATTAAGATTCAGACAGCTGAGTGTTAAAAAGGGTTATTAGAGCACTGGTGTGGCTCAGTGGATGAGCACCGGCCTGTGAACCAAAGGTCGCTAGTTCGATTCCCAGTCAGGGCACCTGCCTGAGTTGTGGCCCAGGTCCCCAGTTGGGGGTGTGGGAGAGACAACCACACAGTGATGTTTCTCTCCCTCTCTTTCTCCATTTCTCTAAAAATAAACAAATAAGATCTTTAAAAAATAAAATTATATAGGTTTCAAGTATGCGATTAAAAAAAAGTTATGACAAAGAAGTGTGAATCGAGACAAGAAGGTCTGCATCACAATTTGAACACACCAACACCATTCAAACTGCACACTTAAAATGGGGAAGATGGCAAGTTTTATGTGCATGTTACCACAATATTCTTTTTTAATCCTTACCCGAGAATTTGTTTCTTTTTTATTTTAGAGACAGAGGAAGGGGAAGAAAAAGAGAGAGAAACATCAATCAGCTGCCTCATGTACACGCCCTGACCAGGGATTGAACCCACAACCTAGGTATGTCCCCGGACTGGGGATCGAACCCGCAACATTTTCATGTACGGATGATGCTCCAACCAACTGAGCCACCTGGCCAAGGCCACAACTGATTTTTTTTAATTTTTTAAAAGATTTTATTTATTTATAGAGAGGGAAAGGAAGACAGAAAGAGGAGAGAAAGATCACGTGTGAGAGAAACATCAATTAGTTGCCTCTCACATGCCCCCAGCTGGGGACCTGGCCTGCGACCCAGGCATGTGCCCTGACCAGGAACCAAACCAGTGAACCCCTGGTTTGCAGGCCAGCACTCAATCCACTGAGCCAGGGCTATTTTTTACTTTATTTTTTAAAAACAGGTGCTTCCTAAACAAATACAAAAAGAGTCTGACTCCATGGAGGGTTCGTATAGAGGCGATGGGAGATTCAGTAAAGAAATGGGCTGACGCTGGACTGAAAAACCTTATTGCAGGTGGCACCTGATCCCCTCACCAAGGCTAACTTCATGGTTCAAGGATGGGCTTTAAGTTTTGGCCCGTGAACACCCTGTGATAAACTTCAAATGTTTGTTCATATGTGTATTTTGATCGACAGAGACAGTAAACAGCTTTCAGATTCCCAAAAGGGTTTATGACTTAGAAAACTCGGAAACCACTCACGTAGGCGATCGGCAGAGGGGTCTATGTGGGATGGGACGTGGCTGGGCTTTTATAAGCTGAGCCCGTTTCCCTTGGGACTCCCTGTTAACTGAACACCAGACAGTATTTAGCAAACGGATGCCACACCTGCCCTTAGTGGTGTCTTACTCGCTAAGCGTCCAACAGAGCTACGGGCAATTGATGAGAGCAGCTCGCCAGGGTGACACCTCTTGTAGGAAGGAAACTAGCAGAGGGTAAGCGGAGAAGAGAAACCAGTAAAAGAGACAGGAGGTGAGAAGATGCAATAAATTAAAGTGCCACAGGAGCCAAAGGAAGAAAGTCCCGGGGTAAGTGAACGGGTTACCAGTGTCAAGTACAAGAGGATTCAGAAAGATAAGAAAATGTCAAAAAAAAGATGTCCAAATTCTATGACCTTGAGATGCACGGTTTCTGTCGGGTGATGAAATAAGATGTCAGAGGTTAAGAATAAGGGGTACAAATTGGGACACTTGAAGAGCAAAGGGCAGTGCTGTTGACAATTCTGTCCGAACATCAGGCAGAAGCCAGGCCTGTCCTGGGCAAACAGATCTACTCAGTTACCTAGCTGAGAGGAAGTTAGTACAGCCAGGAAGGCAGCAGATACCAACTCAAAGGATTTGGCCGTGAAAAGGTAAACAGGATGTGAGTCAGAAGAACTAGTTGAGATAAGAGAAGTCTTTATCAGTTACTTATATGGGAGGCAGGGCAGACTTCTGGAGGTTTTAAAGGGGAAGGGAAGGAGGGGATGAGAGGGTCTTGCATCCTTCATCTCCCTGAACATCACCAGGCACATAGAGGGCCCTCAGCCGTCTCTTGTGTGAATGTTGCCGGTGGGACTCTGGTCCTCCCGGAAGCAGGAAGGAACAGAATAAGCAGGAAAGGGGAGGGGCCTTTCTTCCTTCAAAACTACACAGAAGGAGGAAAGAAAATGTCTAACAAGGCAGGCCAGAGCATTTTATTTCAACCTAGTAAGCATCAGCAACACAACTGTCCAAGAAGGATGCCTTTCCATTTCCAAATCAGCCTCACTGTGGCCTCTTCTTCAAGGGAAAAAAAATCAGTTAAGAAAAGCGAAGTTAACCCTTGGAGTTCTCTGGCACTAATTCCCACGCAGATGGTCAGAAGTAAAGAACAAGGCAATACATCCAGCGTGAAACATCCGCCATTTAGCGCTGAGCAGCCGTTTTGCTGATCATTTCACTACAGGTACATCTGAGTTTAAACTGGGTAAGAAAAGCTGGTGTTGGGATGCAAAGATGCGACCCCACTGGCTCGTGGCTGGGGAAGGGACAGCTTTTGTGGATGAAGCGAGCAACAGCGTGAGAGAGGCTGGACAAACTTGTAGCCTACTCTCCAAGCTGGGGGGACCATTTAAATACATTGTGGCCTGTGCGACTGTGAACAGAGCAGGGTTGCACACGGGGAGCTCTGGCTCCCGGGACAGCCCTGCCGACGGGGGCGGCGCCAGGCGATGGGAGAACCAGACCGAGTGCTGCGTCGTCAGCCTTTGCATTGTCCCTCTGACCGTCTCGTCCGCCCCGGCTCTTCCTCCGTCTGTCTCAACATTTTTCTTCCATCTTCCAACCACCAGCCGTGGATTCAGAGAACACCTTCCCCTTTCTCTTCGTTTCCGTGGCACCCTCGGAATGCAGAGGAAAAAACCCGAGTGACCGCACCATTCTCGGGCCAGCACACCCTTGGTCAGGACCACTCACCGTGGGCAGTCAGAGGCCTGGACCGCCACTTGTCTCAACTCTGAATCTCTCTCTTCAAAGCAGTTGAAAACGCAAACCTACCACTGGGAAACCTCCCGCACTCCGAAGTGACTCCAACACTGATTTCCCATACTATGTACTTTTGCTAGAATACATTATTCCAATGAAAAAATTTTAAAACGATGTGACCATACCATGTGAAGGGAGAGGAAACTCGGCCAAATGCCAGGAAGAGGGTAAATAATCAAAACGGTGTTCATGAACAGACAATTCTCAAGTGACTGCCAGGCAACCCGTCCGAACGCAGCACCACCTCACACAAAGGAGAAGGCAGGCTTTCACGGAACACACTAGAGGGGTCGGTCCGCACCTACAGGGGGAGACGCGGTACAATCCGGCGACACAGTAGGGCCAGTGGATGGTCACTAGGGGACACTCAACCGCAGGAAATTGATCACAAGGCCTGAGTCACACTCTAAAACACGGAGTTCAGAGTATATATTTAAATAACCAGACAGACAGATATTTATTACAAAAGTCAGTTTATTTTCCCTTCCTGTGTTTCATATTTTCCCTTTTTGTCAGTAATGAGCAATTAAATTGGAAATCTGCTTGATCAAATAATATTAACACACCACATTTCAGAATATAAAGCAGGATGTTGAAAAATATTCCCTAATCCAATACAAATTGGGCAGTCCTTAAAATTGCACATTTACCCCCTAGTTTGCGCATATAATTTAAAATATTTATACAGAATGACCTCAAAATATGGATGATTATGAGGGGGGACCCAAAAAAACCCAGAATTATTTTCTGGAGGGCAGGCCCCTTGTAGTACAGGCCTCCCCAACTAGGTAAGTGTTCTAGCAACCCATGTGTAACAGTGCACCAGCTGGCGTTGTTGTGAGAGGCTGCATTTGGCTTCAGTGATTTTTTTTTTGAAGACTCTTTCAATAGTTTGCCCATTTGATGATGGGTGATTTACACACCTGCCCACACTGCACTGAATGTTCAGCAGTTGTGGACCAAAAACAGCATGACCTCTGTGCCCCACCCCTCTGTTCACCTGATCTCACTCCAAGGAACTTCTTTTTGTTTCCCCAGATGAAAACAGTCCTCAAAGGGAAATGTTTTGCCGATGTGGAAGAGGTGAAACAAAAACAGGAGAAACACTGAAAGGCATCAAAATCGATGAGTTCAAAACTGTTTTGAGCGGTGGGAAAAATATCTCAATAGGTGTATTGCATCAAATGGAGAGTACTCTGAAGATGACTGAAGTTTAAACATGTAAGAATGAATACACAATTCCTTAGAATAAATTCCGGGATTTTTTTGGGTCCCGTCTCATGGCATAGAATTCACATCCTTGAAGACGTATACTCTACAGACTTCTAAAGAATATGTACCTAAATTGCCCTCAAGCCCTAGTAATGCATTACTGTGACTCAGTGTCACACACCTAACACTTACTAGGACACAAGGTCTTTCCTTTTTTTTCCAACTTTAGTCCTCTGCTGAGGTAACTCAAGGAACCCGGCTGCGACCAAGATCAACCCTCTGGAAATAAGGCTGAGCAGAGTAGCTTCCCGTGCACCCCAGACAGCAAATCTGGGGCTGAGTATGTCAGCTGGGGGATACACGCTGGAATGTTCACAGTGGACACACCTGTGGTCCTTGAAAGGGCGACTGAACTCTTTCAGGAGTCAGTCGGTTTTGAGTGAAGATGGAAAACAAGTCGACAACAACATGATGCTATTTTTGCTTCTGCTTGTAGTGTGATTTTTCCCATGTGGTTAACAAAGGCCTTCCTGATCCACAGTAGGCTTTGCTGGATCCAGCTGGAGCACTTTATCAAGATTAGAGGCTTCAAAGAGGAGCCTCATTTCCAAACTCATTTCCAGAGCAAAATGCAATGAGGCCTTCTATTTATACAGCCCGATACAAACTTGATCGGCTGCCTCGTGGTCACTCAGCTTTCCAGGCTGGAGACCAAGGGTCCAAGTCCAATACAATCTTTAAGGTTAGAGGGATAAACCTCAACAGGCCCAATGAAGACACTGGCAAGTTCACAGGTCATTTGTACATTCATGAAACAACACTGAAGTTCATCAGCGACAGTTCCTGTAGTGTAGCAAAGCGGCCCGGCCCCACTGCGGTCAGCATGGTGGGGCCGACGCTGCTGCAAGGGGCCTGGCCGTCTGAGGTTGTGCTGGATCCCTTACAACAACCCCAAAAAGGATGAATTATAAGAAATAACAGTCCTGACGTGTCTCCCATTATTCTGTTCTCTTGCGGTCACAGTCACTCACTCAGTACCCGAGCCTGTTGTCTTTGCACAAGAGAGCGTATCTCCCTCACTACTAATGGCGAGATAAACAGAACAGTACAACTTGTCTGCGAAGAGAAAAAAAGCATGAAATGTGCAGTAACAATTTAATTGAGTCTGTTGGAGCATCGTGTTTTGAACATAATAATGACTTTGGACAATTACATTCATTCTGACATCATACAAAGATAGCTCCAGCCTTCCATGAATTAGAAAAGAATTTTGAAAATCACATTTTATATTACAAAATACTTAACGTTACATTATAGTCTCCAAAAGAAAGAGAACTGTAACACAAATTAAATAATTTACAACAGGTGGAACAGAAAATCGATCCTGGGGCTCAGATTAAAAACAGCGTTTCTTAAAACAGATCCAGTTTCTTTCCATCACAATTTCTAGTATGATCAGAACGGCAGGTTCACCAGCAAACACTCCCTCTACTTAGCAGGGACGCAGAAGTGGACAGAGTTTCCTGACCAGCCTCTGGAAGCTACAAGCGATTAGGCAAAAGAAAACATCCTTTCTGAGAGCAGAGTACGTAAGCCTGAAGGCAGCACCAGGGGACTCTGGGTGCTGAGCCACCCCATGACGCCTTGGACAAGACAGTAGTGTCTGGGCTCGGGACGACTGAGGCTGCCTCCAATTAGGGTGCCCTCGATTTAGGGACAGCAAACTGGGTGCAACCCTGGTGGACGAAGCTGTCACTCAACTGTCTCAAGGAGACCTGTCTTGAGCACCGTCTCACTGATAACGGGACAGACATCACGTGCTTATTCAGAAAGCAACACCTCCAAAGCACAAGGCCTTATTCCGCACTGGCTATTTCCCAGGAAGCACCGAATTCCAGCCAGCAATGTCTAAGGCACAACACATGTTTTCGAGAGACTCAAGGTTCTTTTTTAGAACCTGCACTGTTTTAACCCCACGTGGCTTGGCGTACTCTATAATTTCCTTCAGAATTTCCGAATTCTATTTACCAGACAGAGAGCACCCTGGAAGAGCACACTGATTAATGGTTGCTGGTACTTTAAGTAAGTCTCTTTGTCATTTTTTTTCTGGTTTTATAAATGACAACACTCATTAGACTCGGGTCAAGAGCAAACTAAGGGCCCTTTGCCTCCTTAAAACAAGAATGTCTTTTACACTAATAAAATGTTACTTTTCACAAAAGGGTCTTTAAGAGCAATCAGCAATTTTGCCGCTTTAAGAAGTGATTTAAGTAAATGCTTTCAACTAAATGAATAAGGAAACATACTAATTCCTCCCCCCCCAAAAAAAGGGGAGGGCACACACTTACCATGAGAATGAAGAAGTAGAAAACCCACATCCATCCTAGGTTGTCCTGGATCAAAGACACTAAATACTGGAAGGGAGAAAAGTAAATTAAAATATGACCCCTCGTAACTAATAAATGAAGTAGCTACCAGTCAATTAAGCGCGGCTCTTCTAACGACAAGAAGGGCGTGAGGGTCTGTACAACGTTGTGCAGTTCATGAAGCCCTCTCACGCGCGTGTCCAGGTGGAAACTTTATTAACGGCCTCCACTCCGTACGCCTGCAGAGTCCAACACAAACACTGCGTAACAGAAGACATGGATTCAGGAGGTTTCTTTCTATTCGCTTCGCTATTAGAGAGGAAGATATACATCCTCAAGTCACTCCCATTTAATCATTCTTCCAATGGAAGGCACTATAATTGATGCTTTCAAAAATAGTTTGTCTTTTAAGTATATCACTCATTTTACAATTATGCTGTTGGCTCACGGGACTACTGTATGATTTCAACATTCTGCAACATATTCTTTTATTTTCAATGAATAAAAATAGCATTTAACCCATTTTTTTATTAAGGTAAAACATGTAACATAAAATGTGCCACTTTAACCATTTTTCAGGGCACACGTCAGGGGCATCGCACACATTCACAACGCCGCACGACCCTCCTCACCAGCGTCTGTTTACCCATCGGGCAGTAACTCCCCACTGCCCTCTCCTCCCCAGCCCCTGGTAACTTCTGCCGTGCTTCCTGTCTCTGCATTTGCCTGTTCCAGGTATCTCGGGTTAAGTGGAGTCACGCGGTGTTTGTCCTCTGTGTCTCGCTTATTTCACGAACCACCATGTTTTCAGGTTCAACCATGCTCTACATATCAGAACTTCCTCTTCATGGCCCAATAATATTTCATTGCACAGCTCTACCACCTTTGTCTATTTGCTCACCTGCTGATCGACACGTGGGTTGTTTCCACCTTGGGACTATTACGAACAGTGCCACAGTGAACACTGGCACACAAGTACCTGAGACGCTGCTCTCCGTTCACTGGGCATCGCTACCCAGGAGCGGACGTGCTGGGTCACAGGGTAATTCTGACAGTCAGCTTTGTGAGAAACATCACGGCGTCTTCTGTAACGGCCGCACCACTCTACAGCCTCACCGGCAACGTATGAGAAACTCCGACTTCTACACGTCCTCTCAGCGCCTGCGTACTTTCATTACAGCTGCCCTGACACGTGTGAGGTGGAGTCTCTGATGACTACGAATGTTGAGAATCTTTCCATGTGCTTATCAGACATTTGGGCATATTTGTCACGAAAGTTTGTCCCAATGTCTGCTTCTAAAAGTTTTAGAGTTTCAGCTCTTAAAGTTTGGTATTCGATCCATTTTGACTGAATTTCTATGTATGGTATAAGGATCCAAATGAACTCCTTTGCATGTGTGTATCCACTTTTTCCAGCACCATTTGGTGAAGAAACCATTCTTTCCCATTCAATGGTCTCGGCACCCTTGTCAAAAACCAGTTGGCCACAGCCCTGGCCGAGTGGCCCAGTTGGCTGGAGCATCATCCTGTGCTCCAAGTTTGTGGGTTTGATCCCCAGTCAGGGCGTGTATGGGGGGTAACTGATCAATGTCTCTCTCCCCCTGCACCCCGCCTTCCTCTCTCTCTAAAATCAATAAAAACATATCCTCGAGTGAGGACTCAAAAGAAAAAATCAATTGACCGTAGGGGTGAGAACTTAACTAACCCATGTTCTTTGATCACATTACTCATCAGCTTTGTAAGAGGAAGAAATTAAAGCAGAACAGCTCAGTGATTTGGCCTAGATCACATCGCAGGGAGCAAAAAAGCAGAAGTCTAGTCACCCACTGAAGGAGGCACAGTGGCCGTCCAAAGGCCGTCTGCTGCTTCATCTTTTAAGTAACTTCTCTGACATGATTTACATATCATGAAGTTCACCCATGTGAAGAGTAAAACCCCCAGGTGTTTAGTACACTCACAGCCTTGTGCAACTGTCACTGTTATCGAAGTGAACCGTTTCCATCACCCCCATAAGAAACCTCGTCCCTGCTACAGTCACTCCGCAGGCCTATCCCACCCTGGGCAACCCCTAATCTCTGTCCTTATAAATCTGCCTATTCTGTACACTTCATCCAAATAAAAGCATATGCAATATGTGGTCTCTCATGACTGGCTTCCTTCACTTGGCATATTTTTTAGGTCCATCCGCGTCGTAGCACCTTTCGGTCCCTCGTTTCCCTATAATCGCCCAATGACACTCCTTTATAGGAATACACCACATTTCATTTGTCCATTCTTCAGGTGATGAACATCTGAAATGTTGCTACTTCTTAGCTGTTATAAATAATCCAGTTATGAATACTTGCACACAAGTGTTTACGCGGACACTGGTTTTCATTTTCCTTAGGCAGATTCCACAATTCAATCTTACTGAGCCCCTTCCATTTGTCAAAAGCACACTACACGTTGGGAACAGGGAGACGGACAACAGAGCACCTGTTCTCAAGGAAAGCAGAGTCCAGTACAGTGAAGAGATAAACCAGTAAATGTGAGACACCGTGACCAGTGCTCCAGCAGAGGTATGTGCCAACTATTGTGGAAATCGGGAGGGAAAACCTTTTTTTTCTTGGGAAGTCAAGGAAAGGAAGGGAGAATAAAGTTATTCGAGGTGAGTCAGGGGAGTAGCTAGGGAGAAGGGTGACAGAGTTTTTAGTAACAAATCATGGAACTTAAGGTTCATACCCCAGGCAATGGGAAGGCTTTCAGAAATCAACACAAAGGGGAATGAGTGAAGCTAACAATGATTTACTCCTCATCCTGCTGCCCAAATCGTGAGTTAGGAATCTGAAGACGGGGGGGTGAGGCATTCTAAATAAAGGTGAACTCCCTGAAATGTTCACTGCAATCCACCCATTTGACTAACAAAGAAAACAGCAGTGAGGAACAAGAATAAACTGCAGTGCTTCCAGAAAAGGATGCCTAATGCAGTCTCTCCTTACCGCTCGTTCACAGACATCTCAACTGGCAGCCAAAGCGTTTTCTGGTTCCTACTCCAGAGCATGACCAAGTAAGTAATTTCTCCTACCCTTGCTAAGTTTTTTCCCTTTAGTCTCATAACAATATGCTAAGCATATCAATCACGTCAATCACCCGTTCTAGAACCATTCAACAAACACCTGAATGTCTACCGGGTGCCAGGTGCCACACCCGGTACCGGGGCCACAGCAGGGCACAAAGCAGAGCAGAGGGCACCCTCGTGACGCTCACACTGCAGTGGGAGAGACGGACATTAACAAGCACACACACAACACGTGGCTGGGTGGTGGTAAGTATTCAGATGGTTTCTTTTCCTTACACTTGTTCTCTCATTCCCAAGTGGGTACCAGCGATCTGTCCCCACTAAGCAAGCAAAACGGCCATGACCTAAATGTCAAAACGACACACTTCTCCTTCCATTCTCCTTCCCCTGCCCTCCCCACATCTATGATCGGACTAACTCCTCCTCAGATTCTGGATTCCTGTTTCTCTGACCACCGGGCATCCCCTGTGGTTTTGCCTATGCTCTCCTTCCCCATTTACCATCTCATCACTTCCGTAATTTCAACTGCGCCACTCATGTGGATGGTTCACAAATCCTTATTTCTGGAAAATCAACACTCAGTGACCGGCAGTGGTACACCCTAGGAGAGGCATGACTCATGACTGCTCCAGACAAGAAATACCCTTCTCAGATAAGGCTGCTTTCAGAAAAAAAAGAGAGACCGATCTAAAGAGTTCTAACTACCTGCAGGAGGCCAGTCACGGCCCAGAATATCTCAAACTTTAGAGCACAGAAGAATCGCCAGCAGGCCTGCTGAAATACAGATCCCTGGGCAATCTGTGGGAAGCTCAGAGCTCTGTACTTCTTTTTTCAAAAGATTGTATTTATTTATTTTTAGAGAGAGGGAAAGGGAGGGAGAAAGAGGGAGAGAAATATCAATGTGTGGCTGCCTCTTGTGCGCCCCACGCCGGGGACCTGGCCCGGAACCCCTGCATGTGCCCTAGACCGGGAATTGAACCAATGACCCTTTGGTTCACAGACCAGCGCTCAATCCACTGAGCCACAGAGTTCTGTACTTCTGATGAGCATCCCAGGTGATCCTGATATAAGACATGGACAAACTGTCCTTGGAGGCATGTTGTAGGAAGCTGAGAAAGGGACTCTGAGCAGCTGCAGTCCCGGGGCACTTACGCTAGGGATCCATGTGAAGAGTGTGTATGTGTGCGTGTGTTCGGTGAGGTTTGCACGTCAGGTGGGGGATAATGAGAAGCATGTGTCTCGTGGCCTCCTGGGAGTGTCAAGTTCAGGCTGAGAAGCAGGGGGTGGCAGACTGGGGCTGAAGGATCTATCTGATGAGGTGTGAGCTTATTTCCAGACAGAAAAAATCTGGAAGTAAAAGTGGAAAAAGGAACAAAAAATGTAGAGGTACCTTCCATATGAGGTTCTATCAGCCGGACCTCAGGGAAGACTAAACCCCCAGGCTCTCAGTACAGCATGCTACAGCACAAGAGTGCCACCTACTGTGGCCCAGTGGGCAGGTGCAAATTCTCCCACGCACATCAACCCCTCTCCAGCTCACTCACCTGGCCCATGGCAGCTCCAATGCTCCCAGTTCCGTCAACAATCCCTGTGACAGTCGCCAGAGCCTCACTGCTCCCTTGGATCAGCTCTTGGCGACCCAGGTCGGCAGAAATAGCCGAGCCAATCACATTAGAAGGTCCGCCAATGAAAAATCCTGAAGTCATAAACAGAAGAGGTTCTTACTAAAACACTATTCGTAACTCTACTAGGGATCTATTGAATAAGGCAGACTCTTATCCCACAATTTTAATCAATAATGTTGAAGAGAAAAAAATTGGGACAGGTGTAATAGCATAAACAATAAAACATTAAAAAAAACATGTTGGAGAGAAGCAGAAAAGAAGGGGGAAATAACCAGTAAAAACGGAATTTCTCCCAGGTAGTATCATCCTCAAACTAGTTAGCATCCACTTTTCTAAAATCCCTTCCTGAATTACATGACATGTTAGTAGTTTACAGGCACCACAGATACAAAGCACAGAGTGAACACACAGCCTTTCTAACCCAGTGAAGTGTGCATCTGTTAATAACTAATTGCACTCGCTCGTCAGATTCTGTCATTCATGGTAGAGGTGCATCACAGAGCATCCACCTACCAAATTCAACCAAATATAATGAAAAAGGGAGAGAGAGGAGAGAAAAAGCTGTGTAACCGGTGCGGGCGGCTCTGTCTGCACTGCTCTCGGGGAGGTGGTCAGAGGCCCCGCAGGCGTCGGCCCACGGCAATCTGCCAGCACGGCCGGAACCAGTTCCGTGAGCCTCGGGCAGCATGGGCAGCTCTCACCATGCTGAGCATGATCTGAAGTTTAAAAATAAAGAATTTTTCTATAAACTTCCGGCCAAGATGGAGGCGTAGGCAGACACACTGTGCCTCCTCGCACAACCAAAAGAAGGACAACAACAAATTTAAAAACAAAAAACAACCAGAAATGACAGAAAAATCAAACTGTATGGAAGTCCGACAACCAAGGAGTTAAAGAAAAAACACTCATCCAGACCAGTAGGAGGGGCAGAGACAGGCAACCAGGCAGAGAGGACTCGCAACAAGGCAGCTGGTGGACTGGGGAGGGCAAGGCACCGCTGGCAAACTGGGCAGTCCCACACCCACGTGCAAATAAACTGGGAGGAACAACTGGGGAGCAAGACAGACCACGCAACCCAGGGTCTCAGCCCAGGGAAATA